>MCJB01014448.1:31398-138664 GCA_002018475.1 Nicotiana obtusifolia | reverse complement strand
GTGCCCGCATTGACCATTCTTTAGGATGTTTATTTCTTAAGCAAGTCCTAATTTTACTCGTCTCACCGTCATTACCCCCAGTTCTAAATTTCCACTCCATTCCACAAAGCCCACATACGGCCGTCTAAGTTTCAACTTTCTTTTCCACAAATTCCCACACTTCAGATATGTCCTTACGTTTAACCGGGACTCTAGTAGGAGGTACAGGAGGCAAGTCAGACTGAACTTCAGGTGGACTAGCTTGAAATTCATGTGGTTCTTCTAAATTAACCCTAGTTTGATAGTCATATTGTGCTTATAACATATCATTGTCAAGTGGATTATTAGCGCTAACATCATGATAATATTGAGAATCATCTATGTACTGACTAGAACTACCAGCAATTCCTTTATCTTTATTTCCCCCACGACCACGTGCCCTCCCCCACTAATAGTTCCAATTGAACTTCTTTGAGACATAATTATAGCAAATAAAATAAATATATAAAAAAAATTATAAAAGAGTAAGAAATAGGAATGACCAACCAAATATAGCCGAATAATTAAGGTGAAGTTGAAATTTAAACCTTCACTTTAATTAATAAGTTGAATACTTGATAATCGAAAAACTTCAACAAATAGCCAAATTGATATTTCAACCAAGAAGCGCCTTCAATATACCCAATACTTCACCAAATAGCCAAATATAACTTTGATAGCAACTCCAATTAAAAACTTGATAAAGTAGCCAAATTGTATAATTTTAACAAATAGCCAAAGTAGCAATATTGTAGAGAATTTGAGAGAATTTGAGAGAATTTGATGATTTGTGTGAAAAATATGATGAAATAATGGGGTATTTATAGGAAAAAATAGTTAGGGGTGGTTATGAGGTGAAAATGGCCGTTTTTAGCTGTTGGGCAATGGCTAGGAGGTCAAAAGAGCTGTAGCCAATGGTTAAAAATGGCCAGTTTTTAAATTTTTTTTGGACCGGTTTGGGTTCCAATTCATTTTTTTACCGGTCCGTCCGATTTTAACAGACGAACCGTCCCGCTACCGGGGTCGGATGGGGGCAACTGTCCATGGACCCGGTTTTTGGTCCGAATCCGTTCCGGTCCAGTCCGGTTTGCAATGGACCACTAGCCAGGCTTAGTGGAAAAGGATATTATAGGCCCATTTTTTGAAGCGCAAGGATATTTTTGATACCAAAAGATAACGAAGGGCAAAAGTAATCTATTTTTGATAGTTGAAAGGTAATTTTGACACTTTTTCGAGAAAACATTAAACTTTTCCTCGATATATGAATACAATTTCGGAATTTCTGTGAGAATTTGCACATTTTCAATTGAAACCCATCACCAAAATCACAAATTTCTGACGAAAGCTATAGTGTTGAGAACACCACAATGGTTGATGAAGTAGAGAAACCGCCATCCTTAGAGGAATCAAAGACTAATACTCGTGAGGTGGAAGAGGGAGCAGAGAAAGGAGAGATCATGGGAATTGGATGATACGATGTCGTTGTTTACCCGTAAAATGGTAGACTTGAATTTATACGTGATTGCTAGACAAGTGAACTAATTTGATCCTGAAATAATTAAATAATCGAAGAATTATGCAATACTTAGCCTTAAAATGTAGATGAAACGGCAGAAACGACAACTCCGGGAACAAGGTTTCCGGGTACAACAATAGCGAAATCGAAAAGTGAGAAAGTAATATTATATTAAGCTTTGTATAGAATGTAGTGTATGTTTTCCAGAAAATTCATCCCCTTACAATGATAACTGAGCTCACTATTTATAGTTATGTCAAGGAAAGGAGGTCCTAGGACCGTGTCCTTCTTTAATGTCAATTATGAGGGTCATTGATGAAGATGTAACAGTGAACATAAATATCAAATTCCCTGTAATGGGTAATCGCTCTTAATGCCATAATATATTCTTTATTAAATGATATCCGGCGCAAAGCATTTAAGACACATTTGTTATTCCTTAACAGATGCGTTTAGTCTCTGGCCATCCCCGTCTTGGGTTCCACGTGTCCTTCCTTTGGATGACCACGTGTCATAGCATATTTTTACCCTATATAGATAGTCCCCCTGCATTTAATGCCCCGAACACGCATCATCCCATGATTCAGCACAACTTTTGCCGATTACCGAGGTAATCATGGCCATGAATTTAGCCGCCAAAATTATTACTTATACGCATCAACCTTCTCCTTTATACTTCATAATTTTTCAAGCTTCTGATTTGCATCTTTGTTCTCCATATTTTTCTAACTCTCTTCAAATAAAAAACCTTCTCCTTATTCCATACAATGGCTTCTTCCTCAAAGCGCACTAGTTCTTCAAAGAACATGAATAATGTCGAGGACTCTATTCCTGCAACGGTGGACTGCATCATCCCTAGAAGTCTTATTACCACAAAAGATTTCAAAGAGAAATTCCCTACTGCTAATTCTCATACATGGGCCGTCAGTAGGTACTCTTCTTCCATCCGTCCTTCCATCATTCCTGTTGTGAAGGAAGACTGTCGCTACCATGAGTTGGATATTATTGCTTCTGATCTATCGGAGTGAGTGACCCTTCCCAAGGAGGGTTTTACATATTTTTACACATATCCCTTTAATTTGGGTGCATTTTCTTTGAGTGGAGATCTTGATTCCATGATTGCGGAGTTTTGCCTCCGCTACCAAGTATGTTTAGCACAAGTAAGTCTTTCTGTGTGGAGGACGGTTGCTTGCCTTTGGCGTTTGTGCCAGGATACTAGAGAAGAGCTAATCTTACCTCATATGATGAATCTATACTCTCCAAATATCTTCCGTAGGGGAATGATAAACCTCTACAAACGTGGACACCATGCTCTGTTGACTAGCATAGATGATGACAACGACCGTGGGGGGATGGAACAGTTCGTTGCAATAACCACCAACGACATCATTCCGACAATGGATTTATCCTTTCCGGCCACTTGGAACCGCACTCGTAAGATATTTGTTAAATATTTTCTTTTACTAAATATTCTTCTATAGTACGTATTGATCCTTTGTCCTTCGCATATTTCAGCACCTTGATGGATCCCACGGTGGCTGAAGGATTGGACCGGTGGGTTCAAAAGATTTTGGACATTATGGTGCCCAAAACTCGTTTGTGGAAGGCCAAAAATCATGGCAATTCACACTCACCTTATTTCAACTTTTTATGTGACGAAATTGATTGATCCCTTCTATCTTTTTCTTGATATCATGTCTACCTATGGGTTTCGTTGTCGTTCCTGAGGAGGACGAATTGGTGGATCCTGCTGATGCAGCGAGGCTGCTTCAGGAGGCGCTTACTCGAATAGGTGTCTCCGGACCTGCTTCAGGCACAGGTTTTGTATCACAGAGTCCCCGGTCGGATAACAAGCAACCAAAAAGAAGGCGTTCTTCCGTGGCCGGGGAAAAGAATAAGAGGGTGAAGATTATTGCCCCCAAGTCGTCTCCGAAGGTTGTGATCACTAGCCCTTCTCCCGGGCCGGTCATAGACACCGTGATGATCGATGATGGAGAAGCTAGTGTTGATGGGGCTTCTCTACACAGAAGGCAACGTTCATCATCAACTCAATAAAATTCTCAATCTGTTAGTTAGTTACACCAACTGAGGACGACACCTCGGCACTTTGGGGGGAGTTTGATTTAGTGGAAAATGCCAACTCCCATTTTTGGGTCACAATTGTTGTGCCCGGTACTACAGGGCTGAGTACCGAGTCCTCTCCGTCTTTGGTTGGCGAGCATGCAACAACCAACACTAAATTTGATGCAGCTGCTTCTTATTCTTCAACTCTATCAGCTTCATTTCCATCTTCACCAACGCCAGCAATTGCTACATCATTTCCATCTTCATCCACTCTTCCACCAGCAACTGCTACATCATCTCCATCAGCACATCCGACCATGAAGAAGATGTTCCTCTTCCCCAATCCCCAGTGCATGGGATCTTGGGGCAAAATTATGCTGCCCCTTCTGAAGATCCGCAAAGGAGGATGAATGTTACTCTTTCGGTCTCTACTGGATGCAACTTGCTATCTTGGACGGTGGATCTTGCTTATTATCTGAAGCCTTTGGCTTCAGAGAAAGATTGGAAAAAGATTCAGGCACTCTCGGGAGAGTGTTTGTTGAACAACGCTATGCACAATGCCGCAGCGGTATGCTCCTTTCTTCCTTTGTTATTTCTTCTATTTTTTTACTAACATATTCTGAGTTTCACCTTTCCTGCTTTGCATACCAACTTTCTTGCTTACGAGGGTCTTCAGAGGTTGATTCATTTAGAAGGAGGAAATTACTTCTGTACAGGATTAGCTTTTTGCAGAGCGGGAGCAAAGTGTCGTTGAGGAATCAATTTGAAGAAGCTAAAGCTAAATGGGTTGAAGTCCATAATGTTGTTCTTGTTGCATCCGATCGTGAGGCTGCCTTCGCTAAAAGATTGAATAATTTGGAGGCAGGCTTGAATTCCAAAACTGAAGAGTTTGCTGCTATGGGGGCGAAACATGCCTAGTTGGAGGAGAATTACAGGAAAACTATCAAGCATAATAGGCTCTTTAGTTCAACTGTCCGTGACCCTGATGTTAGCCTCAGATCGGCTAGGTCCGCCTGGGAAAGCCTTTGTGCCAAGGTAGCTCAACTCAAAGAAGAACTTAAGCACCGAGCGGCTTTCGTTGTTATTCAGAAAACTTATGCTATGTATAGCATATGGAGAAAAACCTTAGAAGAAGCCAAAGCTGGTATCATTGATATTGATGCCGAAATTGCTAAGGCCCGTGAGCTTGAGTTAGCTGCTAAAAATGGACTTTTAGTGCAGCCTGATGATCCTAGTCCTTCTGGTTCCAGATTGTCTGAGTCTTATTTTCATTTGAGTATCCGTGCAAGTTTTTAATCTTTGTATTTTCTTCCTTTTGCTTAAGGACTTTGCACAAGTTTTCCTATTTGCGTCTTATTACGTGTAGCCTTGGATGTATTTTTCCTGAATGCATTTTGGTTTTGGGAATCAACCTTTTTTCTTGAGGGCTTCTTATAAATATATGCGCAAGTTTACTTTTTGCATCCTTTTGTATACGTCCTCGAGTGTATTTTCCCCGAAGGTATTTTGATTTCGGGCATAAATTCTTCCTGAACCAACCCTTTAACGTGAGGGTTTTTATAAAAGAGGGCCCTCTTATGTTTACGGTACTCTTGAAGAGGATGTCTCCTGTTTATTACAGCACTAGCATTTGAAGTACTTGTTTAACTTTCAAATGACAAAGTTAGGTCATCGTTCAGATAAGAAACAAGATAAAAACAAAAGGATTTTCTTTCATTTAATTCCTTCTATTTTCAAAATTACATAAGCATTTGCTATGCTAAAAAGAAATTGCCATTACTTGTGGCTATCTTGTACAACCTGTTTCTACAGGGCTAATCGCACAGTCCCCGGTCCCGATGATGCAATTATATCTGCGGTCTTTCATTTTTCGGTTGATGTGGCAGTCATTGTTGTCGTATCCTCATATCATTCTCCCCTCCCCCCTGGTAGTGTTCGAATGCGAAGAATGCGAATTGGAACACTGGAAGTCTTGTACCTTCGAGGACTCCATTAATGAATTGCTAGACAATCTTATGCTCGATAACAAACTTCGCTTCCCCTTAGAAATTTATGCTATCGAGCAAAAGACTATCTAACACTCCTTTAATGGTTTGTACTTGTGAACGGTTGGATAACCTTTGTCTTATAGCAAACTTAATTTCTTGGTGGGAATTTTGCTATAGAGACAAAGACTATCCATCTGTCCCGAAGTAGAATTTTGCTTGAGTGCCTTGCTATTAAAGGTCTTATTACTACTGTTGAAATTTTCTTCGTAGTATGCTTTGTGTTGCTACCTAGTTAAAAACCTTGCCAGAAAAACTTAATTGGGAAAAAACTAGACGAAGGGAAAAAGAGTGCAGCACATACTTTCCGCTCAGATGTTTTTCATCAGCAATAATATTTTTTGATGTGTGCCACGTTCCAGTTGTTGAGCAACTTTTCTCTATTTTGGTTCTCCCATTCATATGATCCTTTCCCGGTGACAGCTGAGACCCGGTAAGGGTCTTCCCATGTTGGACCTAGCTTCCATGCGTTCATCTCCCGGGTGTTTTGAGTTACTTTCCTCAGGACCAAGTCTCCTACTTTGAAATAATAGAGGTTGACTCTTCAATTATAATACCGATCCATTCTCTGCTTTTGAGCTGCCATTCTTGCATGCGCCAAGTCCCTGCGTTCATCGAGCAGCTTCAAGTTCACTAACATTGCTTCGTTGTTCGATTCTTCATCTGCCTGGAAATATCTCAAGGTGGGTTCACCTACTTCCCCCGAGATTAGAGCTTCTGCACCGTACACAAGGGAAAAAGGACTTTCTCCTATGCTCGACTTGGCCGTTGTTCGGTAAGCCCATAGAATTCCGGGTAATTCTTCGGGCCAATTGCCTTTTGCCGCTTCCAACCTTTTCTTGAGGTTTTGAATAATCACCTTGTTTGTTGACTCCGCTTGACCGTTTGTGCTCAGATGATTGGGTGAAGATGTGATCCTCTTTATTTTTAAATCTTTGAGGAACTTTGTAACCTTTGCACCGATAAACTGCGCCCATTGTCGCATGCTATCTCTTTTGATATTCCGAACATTCAAATTATATTTTCCCACAAGAAATCGACCACTTCGCTTTCTCCGATCTTCTGATAAGGACCTACTTCCACCCACTTAGAAAAATAGTCTGTCAAAATTAAAGGAAATCTTACCTTTTCGGGAGTCGGTGGCAACGACCGACGATGTCCATCCCCCACTTCATAAATGGCTGCAGGGATAGAACTAAATGTAAGGGTTCTGCCGGTTGATGCACCAATGGCGCGTAGCGTTGGCATTTATCACATTTTCGTACGATGTCTTTGACATCCTGTTCCATGCGGGGCCAGTAATATCCTGCCCGTACCAACTTTAGCACCAAGGAATCTGCATCCGAGTGGTTGCTGCATATCCCTTCATGGACCTCTCTCATGACATAGTTAGCTTCGGATGCCCCTAAGCACCGGGCCAGCGGGCCTTTTTTTTATACAATTGGCCTCTCTTGAAGCTATAACATGATGCTTTGGCGCGTAACGCTCGTGATGCTTTAGGGTCTTCAGGCAACTTCCCGTGCTCGAGATAATCAATGATTTCATTTCTCCAGCCCCAGACCAAATTAGGCGAATTTACCTCATAGTAACCATCCTCATCCAGGATTGAGTTCATCAGTTGTACTACCGTCCTAGACTCCGATCCCTTTATTTTCGTCGATAATTGACCACTCCTGAAAGCGCGTCAACAGCGCCTGGACCTTTATCACGTATTGTTGCATGCGTTCTTCTTTGGTGTCAAAGATCCCGTAGACCTGATTTACCACCAGCTGTGAGTCACATTTGATTTCGATAACCTCATAGTCAAGTCCCCATGCCAATTCGAGCCCTATAATCAAAGCTTCATACTTTGCTTCATTGTTAGTTAAAGGGACCGTTCTGATGGCTTACCTTAGGGTTTCCCCCGAAGGCGTGATTAAGACTATTCTGAGCCTGGACCCTTTTATGTTGGAAGCTCCATCCATAAAGAAGTCCCAAACCCCTGATGTTGATTCCGACACCATTACTGCCTCCTTGGTTGCCAGAGGCAATAATCCCGAACTGAAATCGGCCACGAAGTCAGCCAGGACTTGTGACTTAATTGCAGTCCTTGGTTTATATTCTATGTTAAATTCATTCATTTCAACGGCCTATTTGGCCAATCTTCCTGAGAGCGGGTTTATGGAGAATATTCAGCAAAGGGAAAGCAGCCACCACGGTTATCGGGTGGCATTGGAAGTAGGGCCTCAACTTCGAGCGGCAGCTACGAGAGCTAAGGCCAGTTTCTCCAAATGTGGGTAGCGAGTTTCTGCTCCCGTTAAAATTTTTCCAACATAATAAATGAGAGATTGTGTACTTTCATCCTCTCAAACTTTAACCGCACTTACTGCAACTTCTGAGACCGCTAGGTAAACTAGCAACGTTTCACCTTCTTTTGGTTTTGAAAGCAATGGAGGGCTTGACAAGTACTTCTTCAAATCCCTCAAAGCCTACCGGCATTCCGGTGTCCATTCAAAATTATATTTCTTTTTGAGCAGGGCGAAGAAGTGATGACATTTTTCTGACGACCGGGAAATGAAACTGCTCAAAGCTGCCAACCTTCCCATGAGCCTTTGGACTTCCTTTACATTCAATAGTTGATCCGGGATGTCTTCTATGGCCTTGATTTTATTGGGGTTTAACTCAATTCCCCTTTGTAAGACCAGAAATCCCAAAAACGTAACAGAGCTAACCCCGAACGCGCATTTCTCGGGATTAAGTTTCATATTATGCTTCCTTAGGATGTCAAAATTTTCTTGTAGATGCTTAAGGTGATCACCTGCATTCAAAGTCTAACGAGCATATCGTCTATTTAAACTTCCATAGTTTTTCTTATTTGATTTCCAAACATCCTATTCACGAGCCGGTGATAAGTGGTGCCGGCGTTTTTTAATCCGAAGGGCATCACGTTGCAACAATATGTACCGAAATGCGCTATAAACGAAGTTTTTTCCTGATCTTCTCGGTTCATCTTTATTTGGTTGTACCCGGAATAAGCATCCAGGAAACATATTAACTCGTGCCCGGCCGTGGCATCAATCATTTGATCGATATTTGGCAGTGGGAACGAGTCTTTCGGGCACGTCTTATTTAGATGTCTATACTCTACACACATGCAAATTTATTGTTCTTCATAGGAACTACTACTATATTAGCTAGCCAGTCCGGATATCTTACCTCTCAGATCGAACCGATATTAAGCAAGCGGGTTACGTCTTCTTTTACCAATTTATTCCTGTCTTCGTCAATAGGGCGTTTCTTTTATCTTACCAGAGGTATGTTGGGATCCAAGCATAACTTGTGCACAGCTACCTCCGTCCGGATGCTTTTCATATATTCATGCGACCATGCAAAATAATCGGCATTAGATTTAAGAAATTCAATAAAATCATACTTGAGTTCCGGGTGCAGTCCTGTCCCCAAGTGGAATTTCCTTTCTAGGAATTCTTCGAATAATGCAACTTGCTCCAGTTCTTCCGCTGTGGATTTTGTTGCATCCATCTCCTCTAGAACTTGGAAATATCTCGGCACCTGATAATATTCTGACGCCTCTGTTCCCATGCTAACTTCTTCTAGTTCGGGAGTAGGTGCAGGTTCCTGTAATTTCTATGCCGCGTGTTCCTTTCCTTTGCTATGGGAGACCGAAATTTCTTTCATCTCCCTAGCCTCCGGTTGATCACCCCTTATCTGCTTGATGGGCGTTAGCAACTTCAGCAATTCGTGATATGTTGAGAGTACAACTTTCATCTTGTGCAACCATGGCCTTCCCAGGTTTATATTGTATCCCATATCACCGTCTACCACTTCAAAAAGAGTTGTTTTCATTACTTCTTTAGTGTTCGTGAGCAAAACAATCTCTCTTCGGGTCGTCACGCTCGTGAGGTTGAATCCAGCGAAGAGCTTTGTGGCCGGGATAATGCTTCTGGTGAGTTTAGCTTGCTCCAATACTCTCAATTGTATGATATTAGCCGAACTCTCTGGATCCACTAGAACACGTTTAATATTAAACTCTAACACATTTAAAGAAATTACCAATGCATCATTGTGGTAGCAACAATCCGTCTGCGTCCTCTTCCGTAAAAGTGATATCGTCTTCCCGGAGCCTTTTACTATGAGTCATTTTCATCTTATTTGCTGCCGAAAAGGTTACCCCTTTAATCTCATTCCCTCCAAATATCATATTGATCGTTTGGCATGGGGGTTCCTCCCCTTCTTTCGAGGGCTCCGCGTTGTCTCTATTACGACCATAATTGTTCTTAGCCCAATCACTTAAGAACTCTCTGAGGTGACCATTCTTCAATAATGTTGCCACTTCTTCCCGAAGGCGTCGGCAGTCTCCTGTGCCGTGGCCATTAGTCCCATGGTATTCATACCATAAGTTGGGATCCCTCTGGCTGGGATCAGATCTCATGTCTCGAGATCTGTGCCACTATGTTTCTTATGGCTGACACCAATTCCACTATACTGACGCTGAAGTTGTATTCCGATAACTTGGGGTAAGAAGGATCCCGTGACCCCAACATTTCTTTATCCTGCAGTGATCTATTGTTCCAACCACGATCAGTCCTTCTGTCAACAGTGAATTTGTCTGCTGTCCGGAAGCCTTTTGCCAAGGCCTTCGGTCCGTCCGTAGGTAAAAAAACCGGCCCCTCGAAGTCTGTCTGTCCGTGTCGTAGTCATCTTTTGATTTTTTCTCTGTTCTTCTCCCATCCTTCGGTTGACGATGGAAAGCCAACCTGATCATCCTCGATCCTTATTTTGACTCGTACCGGTTGTGGACATCCACCCAAGTCGTTGCTTGAAACTCATGCAGGCTTTCCTTCAGTTTCCGAGAAGCGTTTGAACTTCTCGGATTCAATCCCTTAGTGAATGCTTCGGTTGCCCATTCATCCGGGGCAGCTGGGAGCAACATTCTTTCCTTCTGGAATCGGGTAACGAATTGTCTTAGTAACTCGGACTTTCCTTGCGCAATCCTGAATATATCAGCCTTTCGAGCCTAAACTTTTCTAGCCCCGGCATGAGCTTGATGAAAGAGTCCACGAACATTTCAAAGAATCTATGGAATACTCGAGTAATAGTGAATACCACGTCAAGGCTCCCCTCATGATAGTTTCCCCAAATTGCTTTAGCAACACTTATTCGATTTTGTGAGGAGCTAAATCATTCCCTTCACCGCTGTTGTGTAGGTGGTAATATGCTTATAAGGGTCTTAGTTTCCGTCACACTTTGGTACTTCAGGCATATTGAACCGCTTCGGGATTAATTTTGGTGCCGCACTTAGCTTGCACGGCAATTGAGTATACTTCATTGAGTTTGGACCTTTCAGTACTAATGGCGTGCCCGGGATTTGGTCTATGCGGGCGTTTATTTCCCTCATAAACCATAAAAGTTCATTCATGAAAGGATCGTTCTCGTTATTGAGACTGGATCCGCTCCCCCCAGCCCCGTCGGAGCCAACTTCACTCCTGGGATGTTGTTGTCGACCCTCTACGTTGTTTGGTTTGCGGGAACATCCGGAGGAATTGGATCTCGTGTGTTTGCATTATTTGAAGCTCCCGACAATGCCTGTTTTAACTCCGTCATAACTTTATCCTGTGATGTGTGATGGCCTAGAATGATCGCTTGTTGCTCTTGCAAGACCCTTACCGCGTCAACGACATGCTCTTTATCAGCATCATCGAGAGTTGGCTCCCAGACCTGCCAAGAATACAGCCTGTCATGCACCGGTGTGGCGTCATTCCCCTCATTGTGAGTGTCACCGATTGAGTCCTTAAAATGAGGCAGATCACCTCGAATCTTGAGGTTGTGCGTATTGTTAACAGTGTTTTCTGCCATTTCTTATGATTCTTTCTAAGATAAAATAATCAAAACACATTAGTTAAAAAGGCAAGGATCAATTTAATTGCATGGGTGTCTAGGCCCCACGGTAGGTACCAAAATGTTTTTTTGTAAAACGGTACAGTTGAATTAATATGTGGTTTCTAGACAAGTGAACTAATTTAATCCTGAAATTATAAAATAATAAAAGAATTAAGCAATACTTAGCCTTAAAATGTAGATGTAACGGCAGAAACGACAATTTCGGGAATAAGATTTTTGGGCACAACTGTAGTGAACTCGAAAAGCGAGAAAGTAAGATTATAATAAGCTTTGTATATAATGTAGTGTAAGTTTGCCAGAAAATTCGTCCTCTTACAATGATAACTGAGCTCACTATTTATAACTATGTCTAGGGAAGGAGGTCCTAGGATCGTGCCCTTTTTAAATGTCAATTATGAGGGTCATTGATGAAGATGTAATGGTGAATATAAATGTCAAATTCCCTATAACAGGTCATCGCTCTTAAAGCTACAAAATATTCTTTATTAAATGCTATCGGGCGTAAAGCATTTAACACACCTTAATGAACGTTATTCCTTCCGGTGACAAGGGGGACAACTGTGTTTGATCTTTGGCCATCCCCGTCTTGGGTTCCACATGTCCTTTCTTTGGATGACCACGTATCATAGCATATTTTTACCCATTACAAATAGTCCCCTGCTTTCCGGTAACATAACTTTGTATTACCAGGAAGTTGGTAGAAATATTCTTTTGGCAGGAATTACAATAATCCCCTCTGAGAGCTTCTAACAGTTGATTAGACGCACGTCTCTCTGCATTTAATGCCCCAGACACGCGTCATCCCATGATTCAGCACAACTTTTGCCGATTACCGAGGTAATCATGGCCAGAATTTAGACCGCCAAAATTTTTACTTATAAGCATCGACCTTCTCCCTTATACTTCATAATTTTCCAAGCTTCTGATTTGCACCTTTATTCTCCATCTTTTTTCTAGCTCTCTTCAAATAAAAAACCTTCTCCTTATTCCATACAATGGCTTCTTCCTCAAAGCGCACTAGTTCTTCAAAGAACATGAACAAGGTCGAGGACTCTATTCCTGCAACAGTGGACTGCATCAACCCTAGAAGTCTTATTACCACAAAAGACTTCGAAGAGAAATTCACTACTGCTAATTCTCGTACATGGGCTGTCAGTAGGTACACTTCTTCCATCTGTCCTTCCATCATTCCTGTTGTGAAGGAAGACTGTCACTACCATGAGTTGGATATTATTTCTCCTGATCTATCGGAGCGAGTGACCCTTCCCAAGAAGGGTTTTACATATTTTTACACGTATCTCTTTACTTTGGGTGCGTTTTCTTTGAGAGGAGAGCTTGATTCCGTGATTGCGGAGATTTGCCTCCACAACCAAGTATATTTGGCACAAGTAAGTCCTTTTGTGTGGAGGACGGTTGCTTGCCTTTGGCGTTTGTGCCAGGAGACTGGAGAAGAGCTAATCTTAGCTTATATGATGAATCTATACTCTACCAAGATCTTCCGCGGGGGAATGATATACCTCTGCAAACGTGGCCACCATGCTTTGTGGACTATCATAGATGATGATAGCGACCATGGAGGGATGTAACGGTTCATTGCAATTGCCACCAACGACATCATTCAGACAACGGCTTCATCCTTTCCGGCCGCTTAGAACCTCACTTGTAAGATCTTTGTTAAATATTGCCTTTTCCTAAATATTCTTCTATAGTTTTATTGATCCTTTGTCCTTCACATATTTCAGCAACTCGATGGATCCCACAGTGGCTGAAGGTTTGGACCGGTGGGTTCAGATAATTTTGGACGTTACGACGCCCGAAACTCGTTTGTGGAAAGAACTGGCCCTATATATGGGTGGAAGGACAAAAATCATGGTAATTCACACTCACCTTGTTTCAACTTTTTATGTGAGGAAATTGATTGATACCTTCTATCTTTTTCTTGAAATCATGTCTACCTTCGGGTTCTGTTGCTGACCCAGAGAAAGACGACTTGGCTGATCCTGCTGATGTGGCGAGGCTGCTTCAGGAGGCGCTTACTCGAATTGGTGTCTCCAGACCTGCTTCAGGCACAGGTGTTTTATCACGGAGTCCCCTGCCGGAGAACAAGCAACCAAAAAAAAGGCATTCTTCCATGGCCAGGGAAAAGAATAAGAGGGAGAAGATTTTTGCCCCCGAGTCGTCTCTGGAGGTTGTGATCACTAGCCCTCCTCCCAAGCCGGTCATAGATACTGTGATGATCGACGATGATGGAGAAGCTAGTGATGATGGGGCTTATCTACACAGAAGGCGACGTTTATCATCAACTCAAAAGAATGCTCAATCTGTTGAGTTAGTTACACCAACCAAGGACGACACCTCGGCACTTTGGGAGGAGTTTGATTTAGTGGAAAATGCCAACTCCCGTTTTTGGGCCCCAATTGCTATACCCAGTACTATAGGGCTGAGTACCGAGTCTCTGTCGTCCTTGGTTGCCGAGCATCCAACAACCAGCAACACATTTGATGCAGCTGCTTCTTATTCTTCAACTCTATCAACTTCATTTCCATCTTCACCAACACGAGCAATTGCTACATCATTTCCATCTTCATCCACTCTTCCACCAGCAACTGCTACATCATCTCCACAAGCCGCATGCGACCATGAAGAATATGTTCCTCTTCCCCAATCCCCAGTTCATGGGATCTTGGGGAAAAATTATGCTGCCCCTTCTGAAGATCCACAAAGGAGGAGGAATGTTACTCTTTCGGTCTCTACTGGATGCAATTTGCTGTCACGGCCGATGGAGCTTGCTAATTATCTGAAGCCTTTGGCTTCAGAGAAAGATTGAAAAAAGATTCAGGCACTCTCCGAAGAGTGTTTGTTGAACAACGCTATGCACAATGTCGCAGCGGTATGCTCCTTTCTTCCTTTGTTATTTCTTCTATTTTTGTATGAACGTATTTTGAGTTTCACCTTTTTCCAATTCTTGTAGCTGCGCCGTTTTGGCATGTTTTTGTAAATAAAAACATCTTTTTGCTCAAGTATTGTTTGAGTCTCACTTCCGTTTGAATATCCATGCAAGTTTTTAGTCTTTGTATTTTCTTTCTTTTGCTTAAGGACTTTGCGCAAGTTTTCCAGTTTGCGTCTTATTACGTGTAACCTTGGATGTATTTTTCCTGAAAGCATTTTGGTTCAGGGAATTAACCCTTTTTCGTGAGGGCTTCTTATAAGTATATGCACAAGTTCACTTTTTGCGTCCTTTCGTATACGTCCTCGGGTGTGTTTTTCCCGAAGGTATTTTGATTCCGGGCATAAATTCTTTTGAAACAAACCCTTTATCATGAGGGTTTTCATAAGAGAGGGCCCTCTTATGTTTACGGTGCTCTTGAAGAGGATGTCTCATGTTCATTACGGCACTAGCATTTGAAGTACTTGTTTAACTTTCAAATGACAAAGTTAGTTCATCGTTCCGACAAGAAACAAGATAAAAACAAAAGGATTTCCTTTCATTTAATTCCTTCTATTTTCAAAGGTACATAAGCATTTGTAATGCTGAAAAGAAATTGCCATTACTTGTGGCTATCTTGTACAACTTGTTTTTACAGGGCTGACCGCACAGTCCCTGGTCTCGAATATGCAATTATGTTTCCGGTTTTCGTTTCCCGGTAGACGTGATAGTCATTTGTTTCCATAACCTCATATCTTTCCCCTCCCCACCCCAGTGTTCCAATGCGAAGAATACGAATTGGAATAATAGAAGTCTTGTACCTTCGAGGACTCCATTAATGAAATTCTAGACAATCTTATGCTCGGTAACAAACTTCGCTTCCCCTTAGGAATTTATGCTAACGAGCAAAACACTATCTAACAATACTTAAATGGTTTGTACTTGTGAACGGTCGGATAACCTTTGTCCTATAGCAAACTTAATTTCTCGATGGGAATTTTGCTATAGAGCCAAAGACTATCCATCCGTCCCGCAGTAGATTTTTTCTTGAGTGCCTTGATATTAAAGGTCTTATTGTTATTGTTGAAGTTCTCTTCGTAGTATGCTTTGTGTTGCTGCCTCGTTATAAACCTTGCCAGAAAAACCCAATTGGGACAAAAAGTGGACGAAGGAAAAAAGAGTGCACCACATATTCTCCGCTCGGATGTTGTTCATCAGCAATAATATCTTTTGAGGTGTGCCACGTTCCAGTTTCTGGGCAACATTTCTCCATTTTGGTTCTTCAATTCATATGAACCTTTCCCGGTGACAGCCACGACCCGGTAAGGGCCTTCCCATATTGGACCTAGCTTCCTTGCGTTGGTCCTCTGGGTGTTTTGAGTTACTTTCCTCAAGACCAAGTCTCCTACTTTGAAATAATAGAGGTTGACTCTTCAATTATAATACCGATCCATTCTCTGCTTTTGAGCTGCCATTCTTGCATGCGCCAAGTCCCTGCGTTTATCGAGCAGCTTCAAGTTCACTAACATTGCTTCGTTGTTCGATTCTTCATCTGCCTGGAAATATCTCAAGGTGGGTTCACCTACTTCCCCCGAGATTAGAGCTTCTGCACCGTACACAAGGGAAAAAGGACTTTCTCCTGTGCTCGACTTGGCCGTTGTTCGGTAAGCCCATAGAATTCCGGGTAATTCTTCGGGCCAATTGCCTTTTGCCGCTTCCAACCTTTTCTTGAGGTTTTGAATAATCACCTTGTTTGTTGACTCCGCTTGACCGTTTGTGCTCAGATGATTGGGTGAAGATGTGATCCTCTTTATTTTTAAATCTTTGAGGAACTTTGTAACCTTTGCACCGATAAACTGCGGCCCATTGTCGCATGCTATCTCTTTTGGTATTCCGAACATTCAAATTATATTTTCCCACAAGAAATCGACCACTTCGCTTTCTTCGATCTTCTGATAAGAACTGCTTCCACCCACTTAGAAAAATAGTTAGTCAAAATTAAAGAAATCTTACCTTTCCGGGAGCCAGTGGCAACGGTCTGACTATGTCCATCCCCCAGTTCATAAATGGCCACGAGGACAGAACCGAATGTAAGGGTTCTGCCAGTTGGTGCACCAATGGTGCGTAGCATTGGCATTTATCACATTTTCGTATGAAGTCTTTGGCCTCCTGTTCCATGTGGGGCTAGTAATATCCTGCCTGTACCAACTTTAGCACCAAGGAATCTGCACCCAAGTGGTTGCCTCATATCCCTTCGTGGAGAAATAGTTAGCTTCGGATGCCCCTAAGCACCGGGCCAGCAGGCCTTGGAAAGATTTTCTATACAATTGGCCTCTCTTGAAGCTATAACGTGCTGCTTTGGCGCGTGACGCCCCTGATGCTTTAGGGTCTTCGGGCAACTTACCGTGCTCGAGATAACCGATGATTTTATTTCTCCAGTCTCAAACCAAATTAGTTGAATCTACCTTATAGTAACCATCCGCATCGAAGACTGAGTTCGTCAGTTGTACTACCTTCCCGGACTCCGATCCCTTTATTTCCATTGATGATCCTAAGTTCGCCAATGCATCTTCTTTTGCGTTATCCCCCCTTGGGATATAAGTAATTGACCACTCCCAGAATCATGCCAACAGAGCTGAGACCTTTATCATGTATTGTTACATGCGTTCTTCTTTGGTGTCAATGATCCCGTAGACCTGATTTACCACCAGCTGTGAGTCACATTTGATCTCGATGTCCTCGTAGTCAAGTCCCCGAGCCAATTCGAGCCCTATAATCAAAGCTTCATACTCTGCTTCATTGTTAGTTAAAGGGACCGTTCTAATGGCTTGCCTTAGGGTTTCCCCTGAAGGCGTGATTAGGACTATTCCGAGCCCGGACCCTTTTACATTGGATGCTTCGTCCCCATAAACAATGTCCAATCCCCCGATGTCGATTCCGAACTCCTAAGCGTCTTGCCATCTTCTTCAAGCGATCCAAGCACACATCATAGTACATTCATCCCATGTTGGGCAGAAAGTAGAACTCTTCATAGGGACCTCATCAAACCAAGCAACAGCAAACCTGCTCACAGGAGATAGCCCACCTGTTAACCTCATATCGACCTCCTCCAACGTCGTTTCTATAGTTACACCCATCATGAATTCAACTAACCTCCCTAGGTCCACATTGATCTGCCAGTCGTAAGAATCCCTTCATTCATTAACATCACCTGAAGGTCCAACAACGTGTTTGAAACTCGAAGTCGTATTGCACCCAAGACAATGATCGAATACTTCACTTTTTCCTACATTCTAATCAAGCCCTTCTCGTCACATTCAAAATTTCCTAAGCACAGAAACCACATTAGAGATCATCTCGCTCGAACCATCAACAATGGAAACGCCGATTCGATCCTGAAGTCGCAACACACAACCATCTTTGATAACTTCCTCTTAGGTTCCATCTCACAACACCACACCCAGAGGCAAACAAATGAAGACCAACATGCCGATGAGCCTCAATGCATTCAATCAAGGATAGAGACACCACAGTATGAACAAAATTCCACAAAATTCGGAGATATCAAATCTCGACCGTAGGCAATACCGACATTGGGCTGAAATGATAGAATAATCCTCCACAAGGCGACGATAATGGTCTGCCCGCATTCGTAGGGAAAAGCATCATGCACCGCATCTGTAGCATCTTCCCAACTCGTCACTGCCCAATTGATAACTAGCACTCCACACCGTATAAGAATGAGCAGGAAGGAAATGAAGGCATATGCTTCAAGGGAATCAAATCGCACGACGAGGAATCAAGAAGGGAAGAGCTCCTAACAGCCCTGTAGCCTTTCAGAGATAAGTACAGACGTCTCAATACCGATCCACAAGACTCTACAAGACTTGCTCATGATGCGTGAGACCTAAGTGAACCTAACGCTCTGATACCAAGTTGTCACGACCCAAAACCCACTATAGGTCATGATGGCGCCCAACGTCGCCATTAAGCAAGCCAATAGTGAACTACCAACTTAATTGTTCATTTTATTATTTTTGAAATCATGAATCTTATTAGATAGAGAGATCACTGCAATAAGGAAAGTAGGTACATACAATTTAAATGAATATAAAGTAAAAGTGTGCCAATGTAAGGCAGTTGTACACAAATTCTAAAACACCCAGAACACGGTATAACAAGTGCATGAGCATCTACTAGGAAGTGCAATAACAATACATCATCTGCCTGAAATACAAGGTAGATAGGATAAAGTAAATAACCATGATGGAAACTCTATGTGCTGCGAATCGTAGTATGAAATACAGCTCACCATAGAGTCCCCTCAGCAGCTGCACATAACCTCGCAAATGACCACCAAATGGACCTGTGAAGTCCTGCACATTTGGTGCAGAAGTGTAGTATGAGTACGTAAATTGACGCGTAACCAGTAAGTGTCGAGCCTAACCATGAAGAGGTACTGACGAGGTGTCGACATTGGCACTTACTAGCGGCCCAGTAAATCAAATATAATAAAGTAGACAAGTATAAAATATGGTAAGTAAACAATGAGTACAGATATAGGAAAATAATACGGTTTACAGCGGAACAATGAACACAAAGATCTCAATCATCGGATACTTCCTCGAATGAATTACATAATGGTTAATACCAAATCAATGGTCACATCTCAAGTCAGGGAAGTACGCGGACTTCATATCAAGTATCGCATGATTCTGCCGAGGCGAGTGGCCCGATCCCATAAGAGTGTTTTATAGAAACGCCGAGGCGAGTAGCCCGATCCTATTAGAATATGTTGCATGATACCGCCGAGGCAAACGGTCTGATCCCATAAGAGTGGTACAAAATCCTACCGAGGAGAACGACCCAATCCCATAAGAGTATGTTACAATAATATCCTGCTGACGCGAACGGCCCGATCCCATAAGAGTGTGTTACAATAATATCATGTCGTGGAGAACGGCCTGATCCCATAAGAGTGTGGTACATAATCCTACCGAGGCGAACGGCCCAATCCCATTCCCATAAGAGTGTGTTACAGTAGTATCCTACCGAGGTGAACGGCCCGATCCCATAAGAATAAGAAGTTTTAATGGGTCTTTGACTCCACTCAGGGATATACGTGTGAGTTATGAAATTTAAGGAAACATTTTCAACGGATACGCACAACACGGAAGAAATTTGTAAGGGAGACATAGTTTCCACGACTAATCAAGTAGCTCGTCATATCTCTAAAATAGCGAGTCCCATTACTCTGCAAGTCTAGTCTTAGGTCATAATACGAAGGATAACTCAAATAGTACATGTAGTACAATTAAAGTAGGGCGTGAATCTAAGCCTACCTGGACATATCCAGGAACTCTAGCATACGCACGGACACTCGTCACTCATACGTTCGTAGCTCCCACAACATGTAACACATAAGACATATAACACCTACGGGGTAAATTTCCCTCTCACAAGGTTAGACAGGAGACATACCTTGCTCCGAAGTTCCATAACCGGCTCCAACGCCTCTCTAACACCTCAAACCGATGCCCATCGGTCCAAACTAGTCAAACAATCAGGAAAACCAATAAAAATATACTCCAATATCATAATTAATTAATTATAACAATTGCCAACTCCGCTCGAAAAGTCAACCCTCGGGCCCACGTGCCCGAATTTCAAAACTTTTCGAAAGTGAACATAACCCATAACGCCACGAACTCAATTATATAATTTATTCCCAATTCCATGTCCAATTTCGTGGTCAAAATCCAAAAATACTAATTCGAGGTTTTTATTCAAAATTCCAAGAATTCCACCAATTTTCATGTTAAAATCCCACATATATTCATGAAATATAATCAAAAGTGGCTTAGAGACACCTATCCCAAGAGGTGGATGAAATAGCCCTCCAAAAATCACCCCAAAGTTGGCTCCAAGAGAAAAAAATGAGATGAAATGAGCAAATCCCGTCTTGGCTAGCATATATTCTGCCCAGACGACTTTCCGCACCTGCGAAACTTCTTGCGCTTCTGCGGCTCCGCTTTTACAAAAAAAATCCCTGCTTCTGCAAAAATCACTAAGAATCCGACCAGTCGTTTCTACGGCCAAAAATCCCGCTTCTGCAGGTCCGCTTTTGCGATCCAAGGTCCGCTTCTGCAGGACCGCTCCTGCGGAGAACCCTCCGCTTCTGCGACTACAGACTCCCCCATCAAAGTCCGCCTCTACAACCGCCTACCCGCATATGCGACCTCGCAGGTGCTGAAGATTCCTCGCACATGCGCTCCCAAGTCTGATCCACAAATTTGGCGCCTGTGATGACCCCTCCTCACTTGCGTGACCGCACCTGCGGCCACTGCTTCTACAGATGCGATGACACCAAGCTTTAGCAACAACTGCATCCCTCAAGTCCAAATTTCAACCCGTTTTTAATATGAATCTCACCCGAGGCCCCCGGGATCCTATCCAAACATACCAATAAGTCCTAAAATACGATATGGACTTAGTCGAAGCCTCAAATAACGTCAAACAGCATCAAAACTATGAATCAACGGTCAAAACCATTCCTTAAACTTTTAAGCTTCAACGAACGCATCCGATTCATACTTAAACATTCCGGAATGAAGCCAAACTTTACGCACAAGCCATAAATCACGATATGAACCTATTCCAAGGCTCTGAATCCCAAACGAACATCGATAACTTCAAAATTCACTTCAAACCAAACTTATGAAATTCTAAAACTTTCACAAAAGCGAAGTCCCTCACACCCCTGCTGTCATCGCAAATGCGACGAATAGCTCGTAATTGCGAATTGTGGACTTCCACAAAAGCGATCAAAGTGATAGAAAATGCGGCCAATGCCCAGCCCATGCCAGTATCGCAAATGCGATAGAGAGTTTGCAAATGCGAAATCTTCAGGCCATAATGCTCTTTACAAATGCGATAAAAAAGCTTGCAAATACGATAGTCGCAAATGCAACCTATTTCATGCAAATGCGAGATCTGAGCACCAGCAAAAATCTAAACCTCCTATGAACTCTCCGAAACGCGTCCGAAAGCCACACAAGCCTTCGGGGCTCCAAAACCAAGCATCAATACAAGTATGAAAACATAACATGAACTCGCTTGCGCAATCAAATTATCAAATAAAATCCGAAATCATGAACCGAACCGCAAAACACATGAATTCAACATGAAACTCAAGAACTTCTAAAAACAAAATCGCACGTTCGATTCCTATCAAATCAACTCGGAATGACGCCAAACTTTGCGGTTCCAAATGATCAAACGGACCTATTCCAAGTCCTAAATTATAAATCCAAATATGATAGCTATGAAGTCAACCACGGTCAAACTTATCAAAATTTTAAGCCTTTAAATTGCCAACTTTCGATAAAACAACACAAATCAGCCTACGGACCTCCGAATTTGATTCCGGGCATGCATCCAAGTCCAAAATCAAGATACGAAATCCAGCAAAACACTGTTCTGAGGTTGTTTCCACAATAATCAAACCTCGGTCAACATTTCAACGTAAGCTTATAAAGTGAGAACCACTCATTCAAATTCATTCTGAATCATCCAAAATCAAATCCGAGCATGTACGCAAGTCATAATACACAACATCAAGTCATTCAAGACCTCAAATCAATGAACAGATCGCTAAGACTCAAAACAAACAGTCGGGTCATTACAATTTGGAATCCTACTCGAAAGAGTGCTCGAAATTTGTGATTTTTGGCGGGTTTCCGGAGGCAAGCCAAGATGACTTTTTGAGTTGGCTTTTTAATTTATGTTCAAGATCAAAGCTGTATTCTTTGGGGTTATTTTATATAGCTTTTATTGATATTATTAAGTTATTTTGGCTAGATTCGAGTCATCTAGAGGTTGATTCACGCGGGAAGGGATTTTTAGAGTACTGATTTCGCTTATTTGAGGTAAGTATCTTACCTAACCATGTGTTTGGGAATACCCGTTAGATTCTAGCCCCATTGTTGCTGATTTCTGTGATGTGAAAGTGACGTGTACATGAGGTGACGAGTGTGTATACAGGTACTATATGTGGTTTTGACCGGAATAGACCTTTGGCTATTAATATGCCTTAATATGATAATGAACTTTATATGAAACATAGTGAGATCCTTTTTATGACTATTTGATCATGATCATCACATTGACTTAGCCATAGTCATGTTTTATTTATTGTACACCCCTCCGCTTTTTATGATTATTGTTATCTCCATGTGCACTTTCGTTGAAAGTTGTGAGCTTATATCTTAGTGAAACTTTGGTATCATTGTTTGTGATATTGTGGCACTTGGTATCATTATTTTGTGGTGTTGTGGCACTTATATACATATTGAGTGGAAATTGGGGGTGTCAGCATGAGGTCTTTGTCATGCGATTGTGTCTATTGTTGTGTGTGTGGGGAAAAATGAGGGTGGCTATATGCGCATGTGGCAAAATAAGGGAGGCATATCATTATTATGTGCACATGTGGCGGAATAAGGTGAAATTATTGATGATGTTATGTGAAATTTCGAGGTGTCCTTCTTATTATTGTGATTTTGTTGAGACGGGGTTGATATTTTTATTACATAACTGTTTCTGAAAGCTTATGTTTTTGCACTTACTTGAGTTAATGGCTGCAATTGACGTGTTATCACATGCCTCACCTCTATTTGATGTTTTGGGATCAAAGATGAATTTTATTACACTGAGTTGTTATTGCACGTCCTAAAGGGATTGTTGTTACTATTTTAAGTTATAAATTTGTTATCGGTTTTCTTTGATATATTCATTGCACAACTTATTTGTCTAGTGAATATCAAACGACTTGAACCTCGTCACTATTCCACCAAAGTTAGTCTTGATACTTACTGGATATCGATTGTGGTGTACTCATACTATGCTTTTACATATTTTTGCACAGATCCAGGTACCTCGGATCGGGCTGATCGTCAGTGAGGCATTCTGCACATTGGAGACTTCAAGGTATCCCTGCATGATCCGACAGCAGGCTTCAGAGTCACCCGCTTTGTTTCTTTTCTACTGTTTATGTATTTCAGACATTACTATGTTTTGAGATATTCTCGTGTATTCAGTTAGAGCTCGTGACTCTATACAACCTAGTTCTGGGGAGTTATGTTGAGTATTGCCGCTTTGGCTTGTATTACTCTATTTTCACATTTATGTTAAACTTTGTTTTGTTATATCATGCTTTTATTGTTTTAAATACTGTTAAGTGATCGGCTTACCTAGTTTGGAGACTTGGTACCATCACGGTCTATAGGGTGGGATTTTGTGCCGTGACAAGACAAAAAAAAACCTACATTTCACTTTAAAATTCCAAGTTTTAGGTATAGAAATCCATGCAAAATCAAGATATATAACCAAATCCTAGTGAAAATTTCTTACCTGCAATGTAGTAGTGAAATTGCTCTTCTAAATCTCCTCATCTCAAAGTTTAGGGCTTAAAATATGAATAAATGGGTAAAATTCTAAAATAGCAAGTCAAAATAGCCTGCCCAGTACTACCCTTCACGAACGCGGCCACAGTCTTACGTTTGTAAAGCAATAATCTGTCCCTTCTCAAATCCTCTTTTGCGATCGTGGAAACACCATCGCGATTGCGAAGCTCACCCACCTCACTCACTATGCAAACTCGATACACTACCCACGAACATAAAGACCAAGCCTCCCGACTGAATCCACTCCTTCACGAATGTGTCCTCCACTCCACGAACCCGAAGACCGAGAACCCGGCCACACTCTTCCACTATGCGAACGCGAACATTATTACGTGAATGCGGTGACCAATCTGCCAACATTTCGTGGACGTGTGACTACCTATGTGAATGCGAAGAACAAAACCCCAGCTCCTAAAAGATGCTATGCGATCGCGCTCTTCCCTTCACGATTGCGAAGCTCATTAAAGGCATCAGAAAACCAGCAGTGCTAACACATCCGAAATAGTTTGAAACTGCCCTGAATCACACCCGAGACTCTCGGGATCCCGTACAATCAAATCAACCAGTCCCAATACCTTATCCAAGGGCTCGAAACACCAAATAATCAAAACCATAATTGAAGATCAAAATCCTTCTCTTAACTTTCAAACTACACCGAACGCATCTGAATCACACTTAGACATTCTGAATTACAATCAAATCTTGCACACAAGTTCCAATCAACTAAAAGAAACTATATAAGGTCTCAAAACTACAATCGAATCCCAATAACACTAAAGTCAATTCTCGATCAAACTTAAAAATTCTCCAATTCTTCAACTTGCTAACTTTCAACAAATAGAGCCAAACTTTCTAGGAATCTCTGAATCCAAATCCAAACACTCGTCCAAGTCCAAAATTATTATACGAACCTATCAAAATCATCAAATCCTGATTCCGATATCGTTTAATCAAAAGTCAAACTTTGGTCAACTCTTTCAACTTAAAACTTTCAAATTGAGAATCACCCTTTCAAATCAATCACAAACCTCTCGAAAGCCAAATCTAAACATACATGCAAGTCATCATGCATCATATGAAGTTTTTCAAGAGCTCAAACTACCAAACTGAATGCTAGAGCTTAAAACAACTAGTCAAATCGTTACACTTTTATTAACTTATCTTAGCTTGAACTAGTTCTTGTATTTTATCTTCCACTCATTATTTCTTGACTATTTGAATTATTAACAGATATTTTGAACATGCCACGAATATGTGTCTGTGTCTTTTTGCATGTTGTGACTACGTTACGTAGTCAAGACACTATTTTATTTATTTACTTGTTTAGTCAAGCCGCGGGAACGCGTTCTTGCCACTTTACTCGATGTCATGATTATGTTGTGCGCACGTTTACATAATTAAGATAGTATAGTATTTATTTCAAGCATAATCTAGAAGAATACTTTTGGGAGATATACAATATTTATTTATTATGAAAGCAAATGGACCAGAGCATAATTAGATCCTAATTGTTATTATTTCAAAAGATCATATTACGGTCCACTAGCTGACTTAGCTAATTCACAGTGGCTCATTTAATTCAAACACTCGCAGCCCAATTTGTTTTTAGGACCCATAGTTCTTTTAAGACTTATTGACAAAAGCCCCAACGGGCCATCTTAATTATCTCAATCAACTCAACCGAAAAGATCTTATTTTTCTTATGACAATTCTTACACAAAGGACAGGGCCTTTAATCAAAGCCAGCAATGCCCTTTCAATGTTCTTATACAGATCTAACAAAAAACTAGATCCTAATAACAAGATAAATAAGAAGCCTAATCTTCTTTAAAGCAGGCAAGTAAAAATTCATTTAAAAAAATAAGAAAGTAGGAAAAAAAAACTAAATAAGTATTTTCATGCATGAGTGATTCATTTGGGAACAAAATCAATGAAATAAGATCTGGCCATTAAAGAAAGAATGAATCAGATTTGATCTTTAGTTGAGCAACAACTTTTAATATATTATAGAATCAATTGGTGTAAAGAAGAGATCGACGAGCCAAATAGGAGTACGAACAAAACCACTAGACCAAAGTTCGACTGAGTAACTTCGGTTGAATTAGGTATGAGACTTTTTTGGATGTTCTAGGACGATGACATGTATCGACTTCAAGGTGAGTTTCGTTGATGGCTGGTCATTGAGCTATGGTACCTGTTTTGCAGCTATTTTGAATGGTAGTAATAGTATTTTTGAGCTGATTTTTTGTGCCAAAAATGTTGAATCCTACATGGTTGAAACATGTGGAGTTAACGTATCGATCCGATCGATCGTTTTGAGAATTAGCCTCCCGTTCGGTGGCTTAAGGTCTCGAGCATCTTTGTATTATGTGTTATGACCTGCGTGTGCGGTCGAGTTTGGTTTTTGGATGATTCGGAATTAGTTGGAAGAATGAATTTCATGATTGAAGCTTTAAGTTGAAAGAATTGACCAAGTTTGATTTTTGTGTATTTGACCCCAGAACGGAGTTTTGATGGTTCCGTTAGGTCTAAATGGTGATTTTGGACTTGGGCGTATGCTCGGATGATATTCCTAGAAGGTTTCGGCACTAATTGGCGAAAGTTAGAAATTTGAAGATTTGAAATGTTCATAAGTTTGACCAGAGTTGAATTTGATGATATCGGGTTTAGATTTTGGTTCCGGGAATTAGAATAGCTTCGTTATGTCATTTGGGACTTGTGTGCAAAATTTAAAATTCATTCCGGATTTATTTGATATATTTCTGCACGAGTTTTGGAAGTTGGAAGATTTAAAAATTCATAAGATCGATTCGAGGTGCAATTAACAGTTTTGACGTTGTTGATGTGATTTGGGGCCTCGATTAGGTCCGTGTTGTGTTATGGGACCTATTGGTATATTTGGACGGGGTCCCGAGTGGCTGGGATGAGTTTCGAACGAGGTTCAGATCGTTTTGAATCATTTTGGTTAAGGCTGGTTTGGCAAAGTTCTGGCGTGTCCTCATCTGCGAAGGGTTGGTCGCAGATGCGGCACTTTGGTCGCAGAAGCGAAATTGGACAGGATGGGGGAAGCCCGCAGAAGCGGAATGCTGGGCACATCTGCGCGTTCGCAAAAGCAGAATCTTCTATCACAGAAGCGAAAGGCAGCGCAGAAGCGTGATTTTGGTTGCACCTGCATTTGTGAAGAAGCGAAGCTTTTTTCTGCAGGTGCGAAGGGCGGGCCTCAAGTTCTTCTCCGCGAAAGCGGAATTTTGGCCGCAAAAGCGTCTAATGTGTCGCAGGTGCTAACATGGCTGGGCAGAAGCATATATTTTGGTTGTTTGAGGATTTATCATTTTTGGAGTTGTAATTTTTTATCCGAAATTGGTTATATTTCATGATTCCATACTTATTTATATCATTAAATTAGTAAATTGAATGGAAGAAAATGGAAAATTTTGTAAAATCTTTCAAAATGTAAAATGAGGATTTGAATGGCGATTCAATATCAGAATTTGATAATTTTAGTATGGTTGGAATCGTATCGGAATGGGTGTTCGGATTTTATGAATTTTTATCGGGTTCCGAGGTGCGAGCCCGAGATTAACTGTTGGGTTGACTTTTTAGTTTTGATTAAAAATTGAAGCTTTATTATCGGAATTGTCTCCTATGAGTTTTATTTATCATACGAAGTTATTTTGGCTAGATTTGAGCCGTCTGAAGGTTGTTTCACTCGAGAAATCATTTTAGATATCGGTCTAGCTTCGTTGAAGTAAGTATCTTGCCTAACTTTGAGCGGGGGAACTACTCCTTTAGGATTTGAGTCGTTTGTGCTATTTGTGTAATGTGAAAGCCGTTTACACGATGCAACGAGTACGTACTCGGGCTTATATGTGGAAATTATATCGGTTTAAACTCTTAGGCATCCTTTATGTATTTATTGGAATTGTTAGCACATGTTATATTCTTTATTCGTCATGTTTATTATTACCTGCCTTATTTGAAGTTGTCGTTACATGTCGCATTCTTTACTTGCCGAACTTGCTTTTATATGCTTTACTTGGAGTTGTTACCAATTTTACCATTACATGATTTTCTTTATTTGTTGAGTTGCCATCTCATAGAGATATTTTCACTAATGAGTGTATCCTTAAACAATTAATTGAAATTGAAGTTCTCGAAAGGCATAAATCTATTTTACTTGAAGTGGTGTTTAAAAAGAGGTGTGGCTCCTTGCTGAGTTACATTTCCGTTCATATTGTTATTATTGAGATTCCATACTCGTTGTATTGAGCTGTGGGCTATTGGTTGTAAAATTATTGACATCGTTGAATCTTTGGAAATGTTGTGGCCTACGGGCACTTGTGATACGAGTTGATTATGTTGTGTTGTTGTGAAGATAGCACATGTGAATTGTTGTGTGATTGGGTTGTCGTTATGCGGTGTATAAGGGTGGCATTTCACAGTTGTTTTTATACGGGGCATAAGGATGGCATCTCACTGTTGTTGAATGTAAGAATCAATATGGGTGGCTATTATGTTACTGTCCGAGCGGAGTGATAAGGATGGCTATTATACGGAGTGATACAGGTGATATAAGAGAGATAAGGATGGCTAATGAAATTGTCAGGGTGGAGTGATAAGGGAGGCTATTACACGGAGTGATATGGGTGGCTATTATACGGAGTGATATGGGTGGCTATAGGAGAGATAAGGGTGCTTAATGATATTGTCAAGGTGGAGTGACGCGGGTGGCGAATGTCAGTGATGATGTGTGACAGTTTGGAGACATTGTGGTGGTGAATTTTGTGTGATGGTGTGATTTTCCTTGTATTTGACATATACCTTGCGTGACTTGTTTTGTGGTTCTATGAGCTATCCGATGTCCTTGATATTACTTGTTGACTTGGGCTGCAATAGTACACTTGCACAAGCATACACTGTAGCATGCCACTTATAGTACGAAACTTGACATTTATTGATCATGCCCATGTATTCTTGTATTATCTGTTTTCATGTTGCTATTGAGACTATGATAATGCCAGGCGGATTTTGATTGTGAGCCTGTGATTATGCCTAGCGATTTTTGATTTGTGAACCTGTGATTATGCCGGGTGGATTGTGATTGTGAGTCAGAGATTATGTTGGACGGTTTGTAATTGTGAGCCTGTGACCGTGCCGGGCGGATTGTGACTGTGAGCCTATGACTATGCCGGAAGATTATGATTTTGGCACGTTAGTTGTCTGTGCGACTGTGATTTGAGATGTGGGCACGAGGTGCCGTAAGTATATGAGGGTGGGTTAAGACCCTGGGCTTGTGACTGTGACATAAGGTATCACGGAGTGATTTCGTTGTGAAACTTATGAAACACAGCTTGATTAGTTGGTTGTCTTTTGTGTTCCTTACTTGGTTTGGACGATACTTTATGGTGTTCTTATTGCTTTACTGTTTATATCACTTGTTGATTCTTGTTTCCATTTACTGATTTCTGATTTTCATTATTAGCTTTATACTTCTATACTGCACAGGTTATTTTGTGTAATGAGTGTCTTGACTTGTACCTCGTCACTACTCCATCGAGGTTAGTCTTGATACTTACTGGGTACCAACCTTGGTGTATTCATACTATACTTCTGCATATTTTTGTGCAGAGCCAGGTATTGGAGATATCGGACCCGACAACGTTAGCTTCTTGATCGCGAGGATTCAAGATAGAGAGCTGCTTGGTCGTCGTAGTCCCTTGAAGTTCTTTCCTTTTTTGTACTATCAGCTTGTATTTAAACAGTATTGTATTTCGATCCTTGAGATCATTCCATGTATTTAACTAGAGTTTGTGACTCCGTATTACCAGTCTTGGGAGGTTGTTATGATTATTGCCGCGTATGCCTATTTCCGCTTTTGTTTCGGTACTTGTTTTAAACTCTGTTTAAAAAAAAAAATTAGCTTAAATTATTATTGTAATCGGCTTACCTAGTCTTAAATACTAAGTGCCATCACGACGCTTGTGATGGATTTTTGGGTCGTGACAGTTGAAGGTTATTTACATGGCTATTTTGGTGAGTTGCAGCTTAAAAAATTACGCTAAACCAAATAAAGATATATTTTCTGGAAATATTTTTTTTATCTTTTGCAAATTGAAAGAAAAGTCATATCTAAAAATGCGACTATTTTGTGATTTTCGATTTCTTTAAAGAAAACCTACTAAAATAAAATAATAAAGAGTAAACATACAAGATTAATCCTAAAAGAAAAATCTAACTGCTTAAGGACCAAAAATTCAAGTATGCTCAAATATTAAGCGTTCATAACTAACTATTCAAGTTCTATTTTATTTTTATATATAATTAAAAAAATTTAACCTAATTAAATGCCATATATCCCTAATTAAACCCTACCTCCCTTTTGCCGGATTCCCAGGGGCGACTCAACTAAATTGGTGGCCTCAAGCAAAACTTATAAAGAGGCCTTAAGCTTTTTGGCAAAAAAAAAAAAAAAAAAAAAAATGTCACGTATATACTTTTATTTAAAGTAAACTTTCTAGTTTTTTAAGATGTGTTGCTGTTATTACGCTTTTATAGTTGATTCTCTTTATATTTCTTTTTCGATTGATTATTTAGCCAACTCATGTAACTTTTCCTAAGATAATGTTTAAATAGCTTTTTTTTGAGATTGTATTGAAGTTCAGTTCTTCTCTTCTTTTTTCTTTTTGGTGTATTTTGAGTAATTTGATTTATATTGTTTACTTGACACATTTGAATTCTAATATTCAACAAAAAGCAATGTACACCTATAAGTTAAATCTACTCATGCTAAAATTTAAGTATATGATAAGTGAACGTTAGAATAATGTAAATTGATTTTAGAAGTTGATAACTTGATATTACTATAAATTTTCACCGATTTAATAAGCTTGTTGCAATGCTTGAAAACTTTAAAATATAAAAAGGATTGCACAATTTTATTTATCCAATGCCCTTGCCCTTACTTTTGAGAGAACAGATAGCCTAATAGGAAGAAAAAAAGAAAGTACACAGTACAAGTTTTATTATAAGAAGGGAAATGAAAATTTTCAACTGTTACCATCAATCATATAGCTAAAAGGTTCTCTTTCATTTTTTTAGTAAAAATCTTATATTGTACTTTTTTAACCATACAATAGTCAATAATTTTGTTAAGAAAGATTAACAATAAAAACTACATTAGTAATAAATAAATAAAAAATGGGGCCTTAAAAGCTGGGTGCCTAAAGCCTTTACTTTGGTGGCTTGACCCTCCAGCCGGCCCTGGATCCCCCCAAAACTACTTAGATCATCTTGTAAAATTAGCATGGGGCGCCCTATTTGGTTGCCCCCATTTAACCTGTACCCACTTATTAAATTTTTTTAAAGTTGTACCCACTGTTTAAACAACTTCATGCTTTTTTCTTCTCCTCCTCTTCCTCCTCGTCCTCCTCCTCCTCCTCCTCCTTCTTCTTTAGGTAACAATGATTTTATATGGTGTTTGTGAACATATTTTAAGGTAGTTTATGATGTTTTACGCTGTTGCGGCGCTTTACTTTTTTTTTTTTTACTGTTGCTTAGGGTTTCTTCTTCTTTTTTTTCTTAATTGCAAAATGGGTTCATTAGATTTATTGTTGTTTTGACAAATTGATGATTAGGGTTTGTTCTTGATGATATTTGGAGGTTATGTTTCAAATTTGAGCTCATTTGGAGTAGATTTAGGTATTAAATCGTATATTGGATTGTTAAATTCAAAGAATAAATTTCTGTTTCTAGGCAATTTGCACTTCAGACCTATTTGGCCTTAAGTGCATGAAAACGTTTGTTGCACTTCAGACCTTTTGGCATTAAGTACATCTGAAGTGCAATTTTTCACTTCAGACATATTCGCCTTAAGTGTAGGAAAACGTTTGTTGCACTTCAGACCTTCTGGCCTTAAGTGCATCTAAAGTGCAATTTTTCACTTCAGACTTATTCGCCTTAAGTGCATGAAACCGTTGGTTGCACTTCAGTCCTATTTGGCCTTAAGTGCATATGAAGTGCAATTTTTCACTTTAGACTTATTGGCCTTAAGTTGTGAAAAACATTTGTTGCACTTCAGACCTTTTGGCCTTAGTGCATCTGAAGTGTAATTTTTCTCTTCAAACTAATTTTTTTAACTTTAGACTCGATAAGTCTAAAGTTAATCATAAAGTGAAAAGGCTTACAAATTTATTTGTAAAGTAGGTATAGGTATTGTGACTCCAAAAACTGGATATAGATGCAAAAGTCTCGATCATCTTTTTCTAGGTGTGGGTTTTCCTTTATTTGTAAACTTTTAAATAATTTCATTTGCTTATTAAAAACCCCATCTCCCATGTTAAATATTCCTTCATTTCTTCTTCAGTCAAATTCCTATACATTTTGGTTGATTCTAGATTTTATTGCAGTTAAAATTTTTATATTTTTTAAGTCATTTTTTTTCTTAATTTTTAGTAACCACAGAAAGCTGCCACTTCATAGTGGCACATGACCAACATATATTCTGTAAGCCTTACTATTCAATCGAGTAAAATGAATGGTTACAAACAAGTATAACTCATAAAATGGAAGAAAAATAATTAGAATCTCGCTTCAGCCGAATGTTTGAATGTAAAAGCTTTTACATATGTAAACTAGCTTTAAACTGGGTTCCTGGAATTCATATGTAGTATTTTTCCATTGCTCTGTTTCTTTAGGTTTCAACCTTTGGAATTGTGATGACATACTTGAGCAGGCTATGCGGATTATCTAAGTGTTAGCTTGTATGTCTCTCCCTGTTAAGTTCTATTTCTGTAATTTGCTTCTAAACATCATTGAGTATGAAGACCAAGTACTATATATAAATCATATCAGACACCACCATTGACAACTAATCTTTTATCTATAAGCTAGAAAGGTTCACATTTAGCACAAACGTGATAGCTACCGCACTACTTTTAAAAAGCAGTTGCCAATCAACAAACTCAATTGTGCTATGAACAAAGTTCATAGTATTTTGATCCCTTATATGCTTCTATTCCAATTTTGAGACAAGAAATTACCTTAGACCAGCTTATAACTAACTACAAGAATGACAACATCGCCTTTAACAACTGTTGGTCCATTTCAAGTTGGTCTTAGAAAATGGTGTTACATCAGCAGTAACATCCTATACACAAAGTAATTTTTGGTTGAATGCAAACCGACTTTTTTTTGAGTTTGTCTCTAATCATGCATCTATTGATTTGATTTAAATGCTAAGTGCGACAATATTTTTACCAAAGATTTATTATTCGATTAGTCAAAAGTTAAATTTAATAAATGAATTGCTAGCTGAGAGAATTGAGAAGGTGGTTTAAATTTCCCACTTCTCTTCCTTGTCGAATATTTGTTCTTAGACTTTTTTTTTTTCTTGGCCCCGTCTTTTGATTATAATTTTATACGAAAAAACTAACAAATCCCAGTGAAACAAAATTTATACGTGATGTAAGCAATTCTTGTTGCAACAGGAATCTAATAATACCCCTTAAATCACAAATAGTAATCATTCAATTTTACAGGGAAGTTTCAGGACATGTGGTGTCCTTGTTAACTTGATAATAGTATGTATTTTACAAGTAGATGACCGAAGATATATATATATATATATATATATATATATATATATATATATATAAAACTAATTAGGTTAAAAAGAACAAGAAACAGAGAAAGACCAAAGAGTAATCAAACTTTAGTTTTGATATTGTTCCCAAACGTAAACTAAAAAATATCTATAGTTTTGACGAAAACTTAAAAATAAAAAAGGGAAGCACTTGATGGGTTTGCATGGGAAGGATTTCCCTAACATACATCAAAAAGCATTCTTTGCCCAAACTATTTGGGGCAGGAAGTTACTCCAAATTGTCCAAACTACAAGACCCATAATCACAATTTGATATCAAAGTAAGTATGCTGACTATACAGGAGTAGATAAAAGATATTTGGATAGGTAGCGGTCGACTATACAGATAACACAGGACAAAGTCGCAAAAACCAGAATAAGGACGACAACCACTTGAAAAGCCACTTGTGATCCACGTGTATGCGCTGAAGTTGTGTCCTCGGAAGTTGGACGAGGATTATTGGAAATGGGAATTAGGAGACGTTAGTGTTGTGGGAATAGTGGTAGTGGTAATATTTATATTATTATTTGTGGATATTGTTGATGATAGGAGTAGTTTTCTAGGGGAGAGGGCGGTGGAAGCGGAAGTAATTAGTAGAATAAATACAACTAGTATTGTTTTTGTGACAAAAGAAGAGGGAGCTAATACTGTTGTAGCTGCCATTGTTTGTGATTGTAAAAAATTACATGTAGCTTTGCAGTTCACTAGAATCGTATTACATAGAGGAGACAACAATAGGTTTTGTATACGGTCGAGATCGAGTTCGCCTACGACATGAAAGGACAGGCTCGGAACATGACAATGCAAGACAGAAGATAGGCCCCGAGTCACACCAGGCTAGAACCCGGGGTCAGAACACCTGTTTTCGAGAATATTGTGTCCGAGATCCCGGAGTCGATTCTAGCTCCGAACGAGCTCGAAGAAACATTGTTAGCATAACCAACAGAAGACCAAAATATCCGTAACCGGGCAGATGTTGCAGCGGAATCTTGGCGCGTATCAGTAAGGAACCGACAATCCGCGAATCAAGGAATTTTTACTTTTTATAAAATTGTATCTAAAGTAGAACTCATCTACTATATAAAAAGGGGTCTGATAATTCATTGAACACATGGTAACACGCATTCCAAAGTAATACATCATTATTTTTCTCTTTAAGCTCTTGTTTTATATCCTGACACCGATCAAAGCGTACCTAGCTTGAGGGTGATTAACCTTCCAAGCCTAAGACTATTCAATTCTTCTGGTTTGCATTTACTTTACCATTATTTATTCCAATTGCAATCTAATTTATCGTTTTGTGTCAAGTTAGTCCACGTATTCTTAAAACTACTTATAAATTCAATTGTCATCCGATTTTGAGGGTAAACAGTTTGGCGCCCACTGTGGGGCTAAGGATAATAGTGGTTATTTGATACAAATCTTCATAACATACACTACTTTACACTTGTTCTATGAAGTGCCTCTAATTGCAGGTTAAAACTCAAAATGTCAAATTCTCAATCAACATCCCTACATGTTGACAATGATTGGTCATTACGATGAAAATAACAACATAGCGCTCGGTGACGAGGTACCGCCTGTTTTTCCCATCGAAATTCCGGTCGCACACCCGATTGACGCTAATTCACATGTGGCTATCGACACAAACTTGCTTACCGACCCCGAGAATTGCGTCCGTGGTGGAGCCCGATTGGCAGCTCAAAATACACAAAACATTGGAGGAGACGGGATCAGTTTACGGGTAATCTTCGAAATGTTGCAGGCTCAACAGGCGGCGAGAGCTCAGTTACAAAACCAAAGCCGTGCACCGAGCAGAGTTGAACGCGATCCACCCCGGGAAGTCATCCGCAAGGATGAACCGGTCGTAGAAAGGTCAAATGAAAACGAATCAGGGGCTAACCCAGAGAGCATAAATATGCTCGAAGATAGAATCAGGGGAGAAGAAAATCGAAGCTAATGACAAAAAGGTGGAAACCTACATTTCCAGAGTAGACCAAATCCCAGGAGCATCGCCTATATTGAAAGGCCTGGATTCCAAGAAGTTCGTGCAAAAACCTTTTCCTCCAAGCGCGGCCCCATAGCCGATCCCTAAGAAATTCCGCATGCCCGAGATTGCTAAGTATAACGGAACGATTGACCCAAATGAGCATGTAACCTCTTACACATATGCCATCAAAGGGAACGACTTGGAGGATGATGAGATCGAGTCTATCCTGTTGAAGAAGTTCAGAGAGACCCTGTAAGGAGCTATGATATGGTATCACAACTTACCTGCTAATTCTATCGACTCATTTGCTATGCTTGCGGATTCTTTCGTGAAAGCACACGCCGGGGCCATCAAGGTCGAGACCAGGAAATCAGACCTTTTCAAAGTAAAATAAAAGGATAACGAGATGTTCTGAGAATTCGTGTCTCGATTTCAAATGGAACGACTGGACCTACCACCGCTCGCGGATGATTGAGCGGTTCAGGCTTTTACCTAAAGGCTCAATGTTTGAAGCTCCGTGGCTTCACAACAGTTGAAACAAAACCTGATAGAATATCCGGCCATTACTTGGGCCGACGTGCATAACCGGTATCAATCAAAAATCAGAGTCGAAGATGATCAACACGAGGCCCCTTCGAGGTTCGTTTATCCCGTCAGAACCATCGACAAAGTCAAGAGAGACATCGATCATGAACCAAGATCAAACAGGGATCGGTATCAGCCGTATAATGGAGACCGAAGAAGATGTGGGTCCGGGCGGAACTCTACAAGAAATGAAAGGAGAAGTGATCGAGGTCAGAGCAATCGAGGACTCATGAGCAAAACCAGCTTCGACAGGCCCATCGGGCCTAAAGAAGCACTGAGGTTATCGAATACAACTTTAACATCGATGCTACCACCATTGTATCAGCTATCGGACGCATACAAGATACCACATGGCCTCGACCTCTAAAATCTGCTCCAACCCAAAGGGATCTTAACCCAGATGTGTAAATATCACGGCACTCACGGCCACAGAATAGAGGATTGCCGACAGTAGAGAGGGGAAGTAGCCCGACTATTCAACAACGGGCGTACTCGAGAATTCCTGAGTGACCAAGCCAAGAATCATTTCAGGAATAGGGATTCTTAAAAACAAACCAAACAAGAAAAACCTCAACACGTCATTAACATGATCATCGGTGGGGTCGATGTCCCTCAGGGGTCGATGTTGAAGCGCACCAAAGTGTCCATCACGAGGGAAAAACGGACTCAAGATTAAATGCCGGAGGAACTTTGTCTTTCAACGACGAGGACGCGAAAGGGTTCGTGCAGCTCCACAATGATGAGCTGGTAATATCTGTACTCGTAAATAAATTTCAAGTTAAGCGTGTGTTAATTGATCCAGGTAACTCGGCAAGCATCATCCGATCGAGGGTCGTGGAGCAGCTCGTTCTACAAGATCAAATCGTGCCTGCAGTCCGAGTACTAAACGGATTCAACATGGCATATAAAATCACTAAGGGGGAGATAACATTACTGGTGAACATCGTTGGGACCATTCAGGAAGCTAAGTTTTATGTGATCGAAGGAGACATGAGATACAACACTTTGTTCGGGAGGCCATGGATCCACAACATGAGAGCAGTACCCTCGACTTTGCAACAAGTGTTAAAATTCCCAACACCAGGTGGAATTAAAACAATCTACGTAGAACAGCCAGCCGCAAAGGAGATGTTTACGATCGAAGAGTCGATTCTGATATTCTTACTTGCAATGACAAAGGGGCGGGGTTCGATCGCAAAGCAAGAAGCTAAATAGCAATTACCGACACCAGCCCCGACTCAACCAGAGAAATAGGGGACTAATGAAGATGATGGTTACGGGGTCCCCAGATCTTTCATAGCCCCCGATGACTCCGATGTTACAAAATCAACGATCGAGGAACTGGAAAAAATCGCATTGAGCGAATTTGGGCACGAGGTTAAGCCCCAAGCTCAAGAAAAAACTCATTCAATTTCTTATAGCTAATAAAGATTGTTTTGCTTAGTCCCACCTTGATATGACAGGGATCCCGCCGGAAATAACCACTCACAAACTAAGCTTCGACTCGAAGTTGCATCCGGTCAAGCAAAAGAGGAGATCCCAGTCCGGGGTCAAACATGCTTTCATCAAGGACGAGGTATCTAAACTTCTTAAAATAGGGTCCATTCGGGAGGTCAAATACCCGTATTGGTTAGCAAATGTAGTGGTAGTTCCTAAAAATGGAAATAAATTAAGAATGTGTGTAGACTATAAAGATTTGAATAAGGCATGTCCCAAGGACTCCTTCCCTCTGCACAACATCGATCGCATGATCGATGCCACGGCCGGCCACGAGATCCTCAATTTTCTTGATGCCTACTCCAGGTACAACCAAATATGGATGAACTCGGATGATCAGGAAAAAACCTCCTTCATCACTAAGTACGGCACATACTGCTATAACGTGATGCCATTCGGATTAAAAAATGCCAGTACCACTTACCAACGCCTAGTAAACCGGATGTTCGAGGAACAAATAGAAAAATCAATGGAGGTTTACATTGACGATATGTTGGTTAAGTACATGTGAGCAGAGGACCATTTAAAACATTTGCATGAGACCTTCAGCATATTGAAGAAATACAATATGAAGCTGAACACGGGGAAATGTGCGTTTGGAGTTGGATCAGGTAAATTCCTCGGGTTCATGGTATCCAACCAAGGAATCGAGATCAACCCCGAGAAGATCAAATCCATCGAAGATATCACGGTTGTGGACAACGTGAAGGCCATGCAAAGATTAACGGGGCACATAGCCGCCCTGGGGCGATTCATCTCGAGGTCCTCCGACAAGAGCCACCGGTTCTTCATACTATTGAAGAAAAAGAACAACTTCTCATGGACCCCAGAGTGCCAACGGGCCTTGGAGGAACTCAAGCGGTATCTATCAAGCCCACCGTTGCTTCACACGCCAAAGACAGACGAACAACTATACTTGTACCTGGCAGTATCAGAGATAGCGGTAAGTGGAGTCCTGGTCCCTGAAGAGCAAGGTACGCAATTTTCAATTTATTATGTTAGCAGGACCCTAGGTGAGGCCGAAACTAGGTACCTTCACCTAGAAAAGATGGCGCTCGCTTTGCTAAGCGCCTCTAGAAAGCTAAAACCATACTTCCAGTATCACCCTATATGTGTCGTGACTACTTACCTGTTGAGGAATGTTATGCATATGCCCGAGCTCTCGGGCCGGTTGGCCAAATGGGCCATGGAAATCAGTAGATACGATATTGAATATCGACCCGGACCGCCACTAAATCTCAAATTTTGGCAAACTTTGTGGCCAACTTTACACCGACCCTAATACTCTAGGTCGAAAGAGAGTTATTAATCAACTCAGGGACCTCCTCGGGGATCTGAACTCTCTTTACGAACGGCGTCTCGAACACAAAAGGGTCTGGACTTGGCATCGTATTGAAGCCACCAACAGGCAATATAGTTAGATAATCTATTAGGACTGTGAAATTGACTAACAACGAGACCGAATATGAGGCCATGATTGCAGGTCTCGAACTAGCCAAAAGCTTGGGGGCAGAGGCGATCGAAGCCAAGTACGACCCCCTCCTAGTGGTGAACCAAGTTAATGGGATGTTTGAAGTCAGAAAAGAACGAATGCAAAGGTACTGGATAAGTTGCAGGTAACATTACATCGGTTCAAAGAATGGACTTTGCAACATGTACCTCGGGATCAAAATAGCGAGGCCGATGCCCTTACTAACTTAGAATCATCGGTCGAGGACGACGAGTTTAACTCGGGGGAAGTCATACAACTTATGAGATTGGTAGTGGAAGAAGGCCATGCCAAGATTAACCCAACGAGCCTAACTTGGGACTGGAGAAATAAATATATAGGATATCTGAAGATCGTAAAACTGCCCTCTGATACAAAAGAATCGAGGGCCCTACCTACAAAGGCAGCCTGGTTTAGCCTGTGCGAAGACGGAACCTTGTTCAAAAGAATATTTGATGGCCCATTCGCGATATGTCCAGGACCAGGGGATACTGAGTACGTTTTGAGTGAAATCCACGAAGGCACCTGTGAAAATCATTCAGGCGCGAATCATTGGTTCGACAAATAATCAGAGTCGGCTACTACTGGATCAATATGGAAAAGGACGCGAAGAAGTTCGTACGAAAATGTGATGAATGTCAAAGACACGCTCCGATGATTCATCAGCCCGGGGAGCTGCTGCATTCGGTTTTGTCACCATGGCCGTTCATGAAGTGAGGAATGGATATCATTGGCCCTCTTCCATGGGCACCCGGTAAGGCTCAATTTATATTGTTTATGACTGACTATTTTTCTAAGTGGGTAGAAGTCCAGGCACACAAAAAGGTCAGGGAGAAAGAAGTCATCGATTTCATTTGGGACCACATCATATGCCGGTTCGGATGTCGGCCGAGATCGTATGCAACAACGGGAAACAATTCATCGGCAGCACAGTAAGCAAGTTTCTCAAAGATCATAAGATAAAAAGAATCCTATCGACACCCTACTACCCTAATGAGAATGGACAAGCAGAATCAACCAACAAAACTATACTCCAAAACCTCAAAAAGAGGTTGACCGAAGACAAAGGAAAATGGAAGGAAATCCTACCCGAAGTCTTATGGGCATATCATGTGACATCGAAGTCCAGTACCGGGGCCACCCTGTTCTTACTAGTTTACGGTGCCGAAGCCCTGATACCCGGTAGAAGTCGGAGAACCAAGTCTCAGGTTCCAACAAGGAATCAAACGACGAGGCTATGAATACAAGCCTAGATTTATTAGACGAAAGGCGCGAAGCGCCCTTGTCCGGTTGGCCGTCCAAAAACAACGAATCGGGAGATATTACAATCGAAGGGCCAACCTTCGACATTTCATTATCGGGACTTGGTGTTAAGGAAGGTCACACTAAATACCTGGAACCAGAACGAAGGGAAGTTGGGAACAAACTGGGAAGGCCCTTATCAAATTATCAAGATCACCGGTAAAGGATCGTACAAACTCCGAACAATGAATAGTGAGCAACTACCGAACAACTGGAACATAGCTCACTTGAAGCGATACTACTGCTAAGATACGACCTCATTCATTTCCTTTTATTTATTTGCATTCCGGACTAACACTTGCTGGCAATCATCAAAGTCCGATACAACCTTTAGGCCTGAAAGCACGCGTTGCACTTTTTTTCCCTTGAAGCGCTTTTGTCCCAAATGAGTTTTCTGGCAAGGTTTTTAACGAGGCAATAGTAAATCGTGCTAACTTAGAATTGAAGGCCGGCTACGAACCGGTATCGAAGATCATGACAACAGTATTCGAGGCCTATCTACAATCGGCCCCGAACACTGGGGGCCATTACCCTCGGATAATGACTTTAGCAAGGAAAGAAACTTTATGATTGAATGGTCTCGACTCGATCGATAGGATTTACTGTAAGGGCCAAACGGTTAAATGAACCATGCCCGCATAGACTCCTTGAGCCTTGGCACAAATCATGTACACATGTGTAACTATTACGTACAAGAATTAAAAAAAAATACCTCGCAGATAAATATCTTGTCCCTTAAAAATTTCTCTTCTTTTTTAAGGAATTTCCTACATACGATCCCCTAACGGTATCGAGCTCAAGGGCTGCCTTATCCGGGTTCAAACAAGCACTCCCAATCGGGGACTGCTGTCCAAAAACGAACTCGGACGGCTCAGTCTATCGGAGTCCGGGGGCACAAGACCTATTAGGCAGCGGCTGACCTTAAAGGCTACGACCATCCCCATTTGGGGACCGTGATCTTAGGCAAGATCAGATAACTCGAGGTGACAATCCCACTGGGAAATACCCGAACCAAGAAGGCCACGGCCATATTAAAACAGCTCGGAGACGTCCATGACCCATAATAAAAAACAAGGCCTTGAAAAATTTCAAAACCGGTTCTAAAGGCTACCATCGGTAAACTATAATCTAAAAATTATAAGTAACTTGGGGAAAAGTTTCCGGTCATACCAAACCCCCGCGATGCCTTAAACAAAATAATGTCGAAGACAAGGCCTATTTGAACCTCTGAACATGATCTAACTATCTCATGCTAAGGCATTTCGATCTTTGCAAATATAAATAATAAAGTACACAACAAAACTCATAGATTGCCGAAGAGAAAAACAAGCTTTATATTATATATACGTAAAGTCTTTGCAAAGGCCAAACGACCTTGACAAAAAGTACAAAAGTACACAAGTACAAAAATACAAAAAATGTACAAGACACTTAAACGGCTTGGTCTTCACCAGAGCCCCCCTCGTTGCCAGGGTCTTCAGAGTCTCCTCCACCCTCGGATCCGCTCGAACCCTCAGAGTCTTCCTAGGGATAAGCCAACCTCTTGGCCTCGGCTTCGAGCCCCTTAGCACTCTCGATTTCAGCCGACAAGTCGAAACCTCGAGCATGAATTTCCTCGAGGGCCTCTCTTCGGGATTGTCGCTTCGCATGCTCGACGATATCTTTCATTCGGACTTGGAACGCCTCGGCATCAACCTTATATTAGGCGACCATTTCGTCGGCATTGGCTTTAACAACAACGACCATCGACTTGGCTATTTCAAGCTCTCTTGGCAAGATTTCATCGATCGGAGATGGCTACACTTAGCTGAGATTGGAGCTCCTCAACCCTTTTGGCCTACACCTTAGCCTTTTCTTTTTCCGCTCGAAGCTGGGCCTCAGCCAAAGCCAGTTGCGCCCGAGCAGTCTCCTTTTTCAAGGCTAGGGGGTCCACCTACCCCTCCATTTGTCGGTCTCGACCTTGACAACGTCCATCTCAGCTTGTAGTTGATCGATCCGGTCGATTTTTTATTGGACTTGCGGATTCCGACCGTTAGTCGTCGAGCCTAGCTCATCATCACTAACCTCAAATATTTTTACCTGCTTGACTAAATCGGTATGCTTCTTCCGAGCCACCTTCAGCTCAGCTCGGAGGCTCTTAGCCTCCCCCTCACGCTCCTTGCTGAGAAATTTGTAAGAATCTCTCTTCTCAGTGAGCCCTTAGGCCTCGACCTCAAGATGGTTTAGCTCGTCCCGATATCGGAGAAAGGTCTCATGATGAAGCACCGAGGCCTGCAGACACAAAGAAAAATGTTAAGATTATCTGCAAATTAGTCTAAGTATGAATTGAAATCATCAACAGATTTTTGAAGTTACCCGGCTTAGCGCCTATTATGCTTCATTGAACAGGCAAGGCGCGTCTACCTCATTCATGTTAGCTTGTTCCTCCTCGGACACCAAGCACCAAAGATAGCTGGCCACCCCTACGGGGGCAGAAAGGATCTGGGCATCCTCTGGGATCGAGATGACTATGATCGCTTCCGGTCGGGATCCACACTCGGAGCTGGAAACTAGTTGACTAGCTTCGGGCTTGAAGAAGGCTCGCTTGTTCCTGAAGACGGACTTTTCTTCAGTACTCCAAGTCATCCAACTCGATGACGTCCCTCCATGGTGGTAGAATCTACGCCATCAAAAAAGTCGCGGAAGGGGTCGTCCGATCCGAGGACCCCCTCGTTGGGATGTTCCTTCACCGTCTGAGTATCGCTGTACATGGACTCAGTGAACGAAGACAACTCGGTGATGTCGATGGCACCGTGTGCTTCCTTTGGGGCGTCGCCCACATCCCGAGAAGCTTCGGCCACGGCCTCCTCATCGGCCTTCCTAACTTGAGGCAGATCAGCCTCATCTCTCTCCGGTTCGGATGCCCCTTGACTTCGAGTTGTGACGACACTTGGGCCACCAGATTGAAGGCTTCTTTTTCTTGTTCTTCTTCGATTCATCCCTCAGCCGATAGAGAGAATCCGAAGATGGTGCTCGAGCGCTGGTGCTTTCTTTAGATTTACGCACCAGCCTTCTCCTTGGCTTCTTCTTCTCCGAGCTCGGAGAACTCATAGCCCTTTTTCTTTTCTTCTCTTCACCCTGTCTCGGAGCAGGGGAATCGATGGGAAAATCATTGCTACCGGATGGGGGCCTCATTTAGGCATCTTTAGATAAACCTGCAAAAGGAAATAAAACAAATGAGGACTTAATGATGCAAAAGGAAAACCAAATATTACTGATGAAAGAGATCTCACCGTGTGAATGGGCCTCCCATTGGCCATTTGAAAGCTTTAGCCACGAACGCGCGGAATAAGGCCTTTGTAATACGACGCCCTCGACCCACTCCTTGAGTCGAGGAATTGTATTCAGGATCCAAACTAGAGCTGCACCACCACAAAAACCGATAAGAAGGAAGGAAAAAAGCGATAAATTAAATTTTGGAAGCAAAATTATACTTACGTGACATGTTCCACTTCTTAGGGAATGACATGTGCTCGGCGAGGATCAAATCCGAGGTCCTCATTCGGACGAAACAGCCTAGCCAACCTCGATCCCTATCTTCATCGATACTCGAGAACGGAGATTTAATGGCCCGACGGGTGAACCTGATCAGTCCCCCACGCATGAGGTGATCGATAGTGAAAGGGGACCCTTCGATCTTGCTTACAAAGAAATGGAGAAGGATTACGATCATCCAGAAAGAAGGGTGAATTTGACCAAGGGTTACCTTGTATCTTTTGCAAAAGTCGCTGATAACGGGGTCCAAGGGTCCTAGCATGGAGGGATAAGTGTAAACACTTAAAAATCCCTCGACGTGGGTGGTGATGACTTTGTCGGGTTTGTGAACTACCACATGTTTGTCAATCCAGTTACAATCCTTTTTGACTTCGGAGAGAATATGACCTCGAGGCCTTCCTGGTACGGAGGAGGGCTTTTTGACCTTAAAATCAGAATTGCCCGGGCACCCCCCCCCCTCCCCGGATAAACATTTTCAGAGGAGGTTCTGGTACTGGTTCCTCGACAACAGTACGCGAAACGGTCTCTTCGATAGCCGGTCGCGAGGTAGAAGGAGTTCCTTTTTGGGGAACGTTTTTTGAACTCTTTGCCATTTCTTTGAAAATGAAGGAAAAAGGAGGAAAAAAAGGAAGTTAAAAGAGTACACTTGATGGTTTGGGATGAAGACGAAACAAAAGTTCTTATAAAAAGATCTCAAATAACCGAAATATAAGTGCCTGAAAATATTAAGATTACTGGTACGAGGGCAGAAGGTTTGAATGTAAAGTTTGAATGAGCAAATGAGGGGGTATTTATAGTTTTTCAATGACGGTTCGCATCCAGGAGTGGCCGACCAGCAACTGACAAACATTTAGTGCCAGTAAGACTTGACTGACGAGACATATCGACTGATTTGTCGTTTCTGTCGTGTGGTGTCGAAGAAAGTATCGGAAGCTCATGTTGTTTCTCGTTGTCTACTCTTTGAAAAACTAGGGGATTATCTATATACGATCGAGATCGAGTTTGCCTACGACATGAAATGACAAGCTCGGAACATGACAATGCAAGACTGAAGATCGGCCTCCCGAGTCACACCGGGCTAGAATCCGGGTCAGAACACCTGCCTTCTAGAACATTGAGTCCGAGACCCCGCAGTCGACCCTAGCCCCGAACGAGCTCAAAGAAATATTGTTAGCATAACCAACAGAAGACCGAAATATCCGTAACCGGGCATATGTTGCGGCGGGAATCTCGGCGTGTATCAGTAAGGAACCGCCAATCAACGAATCAAGAGATTTTTACCTTTTATAGAATTGTACCTAAAGTAGGACTCATCTACTATATAAAGGAGGGTCTGATAATTCATTCGACACATGGTAATATGCATTCCAAAGCAATACATCATTATTTTTCTCTTTAAGCTCTTGTTGTGTCCTGACACCGATCGAAGCGTACCTGACTTGAGGGTGATTAACCTTCCAAGGCTAAGACTGTTCAATTCATGTGGTTTGCATTTACTTTATCATTATTTATTTCAATTGCAATCTAATTTATCGTTTTGTGTCAAATTAGTCCACGTATTCTTAAATTCATTTATAAATTCAATTCTTATCCGATTTTGAGGGTAAACCGGCTTCCTCTCTATTTTTTATTGTTTGTATTGGATTAGGACTTGGTTCTCTCCCTTTTCCTTTCGTTTTCGGCTTCCTAAAATTAGTACTAGTATGGTAATCTTAATACCACAAACCTACGGACTTCAATCACTAAATTCAAACAGATTAAGGAAAAAGGTGGTTATCGACCAGGGTGGAAGGTGGTAGGAGGTTTCCAACGAAGGTGGATCTGTCAGCACCTCAGTTACCCCTCAATTGTGTGGAAGATTAAAGGATTTTTGGATATTCTCGGCCCTATCGAGAATATGGTTGTTGCTTTGGTGGGTTATATTTAGAGGTTTGAAGAGGTGAGGAAGAAAAATAAAGAGGGAGATCAGCCATGGTTTTCGATCATGATTGTCCAATGATAAAAAAAATTAACAAGTAGGTGGAGTGGATAAAATAAGGGGCGACAGGGTAGAAGAGGCACGGTCGAGGAGAGGGTGAGAGTTTAATTAGGGAGATATTAGTATTTAATTAGGTTTAAAATATTAATTTTATATAAAAATAAGACAAAACTATGACCGTCAGTAAAAAAATTATTAAATTTATATAATTTTTATATATAATAATAAGAGGGACTATAGAGTGTCATTTTGGTATTATAGGCCCTTTTTTGAAACGCAGGGATATTTTTGATACCAAAAGATAATGAAGGGCAAAAGTAATTTATTTTCGATAGTTGAATGGGTAATTTTGACACTTTATCGAGAAAACATTAAACTTTTCCTCAATATATGAATACAATTTCGGAACACATTTTCAATTGAAACCCATCACCAAAATCACAAACTTCCCGAACACCAAAATGGTTGATGAAGTAGAGAAACCGGCGTCGTTAGAGGAATCGAAGACTAATACTCGTGAGGTGGAAGAGGAAGGAGAGATCGTGGGGGAATCGGATGATACGATGTCATCTTTAGGGAACCCAAGCAAGGCAATGAAACACCCGCTAGAACATTCATGGACATTTTGGTTCGATAACCCATCAGGGAAATCAAAACAGGCTGCTTGGGGTAGTTCCATTCGACCCATTTACACCTTCTCCACTGTCGAAGATTTTTGGAGGTACGCTACTTACTTTGGTTTCTTCTATTTTTTTCTTTCTTTCTTTCTTGGGAAAATCAATGATTCTTATCCGACCGAGTTCTAGCTAGAAAGATTGAATTTGTTGGATTAGGGTTCACAATGCTTTGATTAATCGTCTTCTTACGGTGAATGAATATTGGGTTAAAGATCTTGTTTGGCACTGAGTCGGATCTTTATAATTGTGCCATCTTCTTTTCATTTTCGTAGTTATACATTTTTTCTTAGGGTGTTGTCGAGGTTATACGTTGATCTTACTTTGTGATGCCAGCGTTGGTAGAGTTTCATTTTATGGAAGTTTTATTGGGTCTGCATAAGACTTCTAGTTGGTAAATGAATTAGGCAGAAATATACGTTGCTTTCTTTGTATTTTTGTTGTGTGCGACTGCTTCTTTTACTTCTTTTTTTTAATTTTTTTAATTTTGGGTCATCAAGATTACTAGGAAGTCCATCTTTTATTTATTTATTTTTAAGTTGAGAGCTTAATCGTTAACAGACCCCAAAACAGAGGTGATCTAAAGTAGAGGTATGGTGACTTCTGGAATGAGGTGTGTATCAACTGTGACAGATTATTAGCTGGTGTCGTTGTGGTAAATAAATGTTTAATGACTTCTCCTATGCTATGCTGGTGGGAGGTAGCAGGTATATGGTGGAATAGTGGAATAGGCAGTTTTGAGCTAGCTAGTCGTACGCTGCCATTATAAAAAATATTTAATGGCATTTTTTCAGTATTTGCCGAACACAAATATTAGCAACTAGGCATATGTTGCAAAATATCCTTTCAGGCTATTAGGTAGTGGAATCCATTCTTAGAAGTGCAGTATAAACAATTCTCATTGGTTGATTTCACCATCCTTTCCGTTGTAATTTTTTTTGCACTTTATTCATTTTCCCTCCTCCAGTTTACTCTCATATAAAAAATATTTGGTTGCTATTTTCAAATGTCTAGGACTTCTGAATTCCTCGGTACATGTTTACGAGCAAAGTCATGTTTTCTTCTTTTGCAATGATTTGAGCATTTGTCATCCTTTTAGGAGCAGCTATTTGTGCTACAGAGAATTGTGATTGGTTTTTCCTTTTCTAGTTGGGGATAATTACACTTATATCTCATTTGATGAATATACACTAATTAGTGCTGGATCACTTTGATGGAGTTCCGCTTATCATCTATGACATATACTTTTCTACCAAATCGATGATTTGGTGAATGTATTGTAATTATGGGATTTGTGTTTAGACCTTTGAAGACGTGTTCCTTCATTGGTGATTTCTTTAATCATCTTCTTCCTCAAGACGCTCAGGTTATCATTCAACTAGTGTGTGTGTGTGTGTGTGTATATCCCCCAAAAACAAAGAAATAATAAGATCATGAAGTGAGCGTGTTAGACCCAAAAAAAAAAATAAAAAAATTGAGCATGTTTGGCAGCATTTGATATTCTAAGATCGTGACTGGATATTGATCTATGGAATCTTCTCCTGCATACAGTGTGTACAACAACATCCACCACCCAAGCAAATTGGCTGTGGGAGCAGACTTTCACTGTTTTAAGAATAAAATTGAGCCAAAGTGGGAGGATCCTGTCTGCGCCAACGGAGGAAAGTGGACAATGAGCTTTTCGAGGGGTAAATCTGATACCTGCTGGCTGTATACGGTATGCCCATGATGCTATATCTGATTCTTAATCTTGTGTCCACTCTGGTTGTTTTATTTTTCCGCGGGGATGAAGTTTGTGCTCATATTTTCTGCCATAAATTAATTATAGCTGCTGGCTATGATTGGAGAGCAATTTGACTGCGGAGATGAAATTTGTGGAGCAGTTATTAATGTTCGAGTTAGACAAGAAAAAATAGCTTTGTGGACCAGGAATGCTGCCAATGAAACAGCTCAGGTAATTTCTGTTAAACAAAATGAATCTATGTATTTATTATTTTGAGGTTCATTATTTTGAAGGGCGAAGTTGAGAAACAGAAAAATATAGACATCTGGTAATTTTAATTTGAATTCTTGAAACTTTCTAAATGGTCTTTCATGGAACTGTATAAACATCTGGAGATGCATCAAGAGAAGGCAGTGTCATCAAGAGTAACACACTCGGTTCATGTGTCTATTGTCTTTGGCTGTTTACTTGTGAAATAGTATACACTTACATGTGAAATTTTAGTTTTTCTGTGTATATTGTGCTGTATGCATTCTCTATAGTATTTTGGTTAAATATATGTGCAAAAGGCAGCCTAGTGCTGAAGGTTCCATGCATCGATATCTTATGCTCATATTCTATAATTGATCACATCAGTTATCTTTAATCCTGCAATAGGTACAGTTCTTAAATTCCCAGAGGTAGCCTGCTTTCACAACTAGAAACTAATATGTAGTTCCTAACAAGATGTATTTTATCAATTTATGATATTATTTGATGGAGTGAAATTGTTTAGGTATGAAGCCACATTTTCATCCATCCATGAATGTAGCCTAACAGTCAATGAAGCTTAAACGAAATGAAGTTGAGATGAAAAGAAAAGATCGGCATTTAAGTCCTAATAGAGACAAAAAATGTTTGGTGATTTCTTCCCATTTTCCTAAGCCCTGGTATCTTATTTGGTGCATGTGCTATCGGGAGACAGTACCAGTGGATAGTCGAAGTGCATACGGTGGTCCAAACAGTGTCACAACTTTGGTTTTACGTTTTGGTTAACATAGCATATATCAGACATCAGCATCTTATCTATTTGTCGAACCTAATTTTTAGAAGGAAGAATATATTTCTAAAATATAGCCTTTAATGTATAGTTACTTATTTTAAAAATATTTAATTACTTGTAGAAAAATAATGAATTGCTTTGATTTTATAAAAGCCAAAGATGTAGCTTAAAATTGAATTAGATTTTCTTGTGGGCGAGACAAAAAGTGGGAAGTGTATTTAATACTCCCTCTTCTATTTATGTGGCACTCTTTCCTCTTTAATTTTCCGTAAAAAAACAAAAGGCATGTTTTTTATATTTGGAAACAATTTAAGTTTAAAATTTTCATTTTACCCTTAATGACAAGCTTTAATAGCCACAGAAATATCATGGCATATTTAAGTTCACAAGTTTCGAAAGTCAGTCTTTCTTTTTTTCTTAAACATTGTGTTCAATCAAACACCGTATATAAAATTAAACAGAGGGAGTAATATGTTAAGATAGAGTTTCATTTTATTGTTATAGAAAGAATTGGTCTCTGGTAAAGGCCAAATGATTGCAGAGGATCTTAAACTCTCAGCAAACCTCAGACAGTTGTACTAGTTTTAGATAAAAAATCCTACAATATCTAAAAAGTATCAAATTTACCTTTATACTATTTTTTAATGACCAACCGTGAAGTCTTATTTTGGTGTCACAACCACTGTTGTGTCATCTACCATTTGTGAAATGTTGAAGTAAACTATTGTTGCTGACAATTGGTGCTAACTTTTCACCATCTGTGGTAATTGTTCTGTAGCTGATAGCAATAATAACTTGGAGAAAATAACGGGGATGTAGTTTTAGAAATTGCATTTTCATATTCGTACTTAACTCTAATACGTTCATTTTAGACCCATTAAGATGTTTAATAGGAATGATAAGAGCAGCTTTAAGACAGGAAGAGGTTTCAAGGTTTTAGCTATGATCTGATATCAAAATAGAAAGTTTATTCTCAGAAGTTAGTGTTAATCATGGTTGTTTTGGGTTTCCTTTCCTGAGCATGATGTAGTTTAGAATTTGCATTCTCATATTCGCTCTCAACTCCTTAACTGGACGTGGACCAGTTGTAGCCTTTCTTTTTAAATTTATTTTCCCTGAGAGACCTTTTTATTTCTTAAAAGGTATGTTAAGCTCTGCTCATGCTTGGTCTCAGTGTCACCAAAGGCAAAAAGCGAGAAAAAAGCGTTGAAGTTAATTGGGGCTTTAAGCACAAAATGCAAACAAAGCTAGAAATCAAGTTTAGCCCAGGTAAATTGGGGATTAAAGAAAAAGTACTTCAGGAATAAAAGCATAGCCCAAGTAACAATTAGCTAGAAAACAAAATTAAAAAAGAATTATGGTTGGATGAAATATTTATTGTTTATTTTCGCTCTCCTCAAGACAAAGCCATGGGCTAGACGCACACCTTAGCACCTTGGTGACTACACTAAAGCACCGCTTAAGCGAGGCCAAGTGCACATCCTATTTTTCGCCTAGCTTCAGGGCTTAATGGCGCCTCAAGTGAGTAATTGGCAACACTGCTTGGTATGTCAGTGTAAGGTCATTAGTGAGATTTGTCATTATTCCTCGAGTTGCAGCATCATAGTCTTGTAAAGTAGCTTTCCTTCTGCTTCATCAAAAAAGAAAAAGTAGCTTTCTTTCTGATGTTTGTGATGTTATGATAGATTTTTACCAGAGCTGCCTAGTTGCAGCGAGAAAAATCTTGTGAGAATAAAAAATGTAACAATAAGTATTTTTGCCCCAAGTTTGCCGAGTATAATTCTCTATGTGTGGTTGAATGTACTCGGTCCATCTATGCAGTGGCTAAATATCTTTGATTCCTTAGTTGTGAGATATGTGATTCAAGGTTGTCTCTCGTGGTTATGCTCAACCAAAAACCTCTTCTTTTATTCACTAGCCTTATCCACCTGCATCTACATGAGTTTTTCCATTGCAGGTGAGCATTGGTAAACAATGGAAGGAATTTCTGGATTACAATGACTCGATTGGCTTTATATTTCATGTAAGATTTCTTTGTTATTAAATGCCTTGAAATCATTTGCTTGTTCATTGATTTGCTCAACTCATCAAGAGCCATCTTTTGGCAGGATGATGCAAAGAAGCTAGACAGAGCTGCCAAAAATCGTTATTCTGTTTAGTTCTATCGTTACAACAGGAATTCTGAATGACACAGTTACTGAAGCAGTCACCTGTTGGCCTCTTACATTGGTATTCACAATTTTCACAAGGAAATTTGTTTGGTTTTTGAAGCATTTAATGCCTTTACATCTTTGGGCATATATGACTTGCATTAGTACTGATACTACACAGGATTTAGTTGCAACATCTTTGAAATTGACAGCATTTGGCATGTTGTGCATGCGTTTGCTTTCCTTTCCAATCCGCCTTGCTCTTTGAAGTAAACCACGGCCTGCTTCGCCAACTTATAGATAAGAGGCCGAAAGTGGCCAGAACCAGACATGATTTGGAAATTCTAAAATCTTACAAACATGTTAAAAGCAAATGATTGGTTCATTAGGTTTTTGAAAATTTTGGTTTGGCAGGTTTTCGTCTTTGTAGAATTGTTGGTTCATTTTTTCTTAATGTTGGTTCGGTACTTCGGTTATCCCTTCGATTTACAAGGTTTATTTGCATTTCATTTGCATTTGTTTTGGCTTTTGTTTAAAATACGAGTTCTCAAAAGTTATACACATCTTATTTCTTGATATGGCATTTGTAAGTAGCAATGGGCTGACGTGGCAAGTGATGTGCCGTTGGTGCTTCCAGTCATTTATTCTTTGAGCAATTCACAAGTTCAGTTATTTGTGACAAAATAATCTTGTAACAAAGTAATATTGTGACTTATTGTTAGGTTAGAGAAAGGGTTATTTCTGCTAAAAGGGATACTTTAAAGGTCAAGATGGTTCAAATGTAACAAGGGATCACTTTGACCAATACAACAGACTTCGAATTGTTTCAAGTCAATATACTGAACATTATACGTAAAACACTTCATTATGAACATGACGAATGTACCTATTTTCTGTTATTACTTGTGATATACAAGACTCAACTTGATAAGATTGAAGGGAATGATCCAAAAAAAAAAAAAAGGGTTTCACAATTAGTTGGTGAGACATTTTAAAGGACTAGAAGGACTGTAAATAGTATGAAAGCTCGTTCAAAATAATTAGAAGTAAATAGTGTTGTCGCCGTACTTTGCAAATTCAAAATAAAATTTTCTCCATCACATCCTTTGAAGCGATTTTTTTTCCGGATTCTGCGTGATTGCAGAATATCTTAGTACGTCGGGCTGGAAAGTAAAAGTGGACTGTCCCTAATAATGTTTTAGCTGACGTTCTGTATTGAAAGCTAACAGCTAGTGGGATGAGAACAACGTCTATCCAATTTTACGAGTGGGAGGCACCCACCTTCTACACTTGGATAGTCAGATATTGACACATTATTGAGTCATTGATGTATTAGGTGATCAGGTCGGTAATCTGAGATTAGTTTTCCTGAAAGGCCTCTGCAGATCCACATCTCCGCATTAATCCGAATATCAATATGTTATATAAATGATTTGCATTAATTAGTTAGGATGCAATACAAAAATAAGGTACGTAATTATACGTCTTAATAATGTTACTTCTTAATTAAAGATTTGTTTACTTTATTTCCTACTTCATCAATTCCATTTGGAGTTCTTAGACGTGAAAACATGTCGTTTGAAGGTGTTAAATTAAGAAAAATTAGATCTAAAATCATATGTCCAATGACTCGAACGGTCATTTTGAATGTTAACACTCTATTCGGCGGTTTGAGGCCTTGACTAGTTTTATATGATGTATTATGATTTGGGTGTATGGTTGGTTTTGATGTTTGCAAGGTTCGGGATTGATTTGATAGAGTGTTCTCAATTTGGAAGACTTAAGTTGGAAGAGTTAGACCAAGGTTTGACTTTATGATAAACAATCTCGAAATCTGGATTTGATGGTTTCATTAGGTTCGTATGGTGATTTTGGACTTGGGCGTATGTTGAGATTTGAATTTGGATGTTCCTAGAAGGTTTTGGCTCTACTTGTCGAAAGTTGACTATTTGAAAAATTGGAGAGTTCATAGGTTTGAACGTGAGTTGACTTTGGTGTTATCGAACTTCTATTGTGGTTTTAAAACCTTGGATAGGTTCATATAGCTGAATTGAACTCATGTTCAATGTTTGGAAGTAATCAGAAGTGTGTAAGTGTGATCCGAAAAGAATGAACATTTAACAACTTAAGAAAAATTCTATTCGGTTTGAGTCTCAATTATTTGTTGTGATGTTCCCGTGGATATTTTGAGCCTTTGGAAAAGTTTGGATAATATATTTATGCTTATTGGTATGATTGGATGGGGTCCCGAGAGGCTCGGGTGTGTTTTGGATCATTGGTTGATTGATTAGGTAAGTTAAGAATTTGGAGTTTGACCAAGGTTAAGATCTGGTCAAGACGACCTATTTTCGGTGTTATGAGTGCGCGAGTAGGTTCGTAGTGTGTTTTATGATCGAAATGCATATATGGTTTGTGTCCGGGAGGTTCCGAATGAATTTCAGGTGCTAAAACGACGATTTTATATTTGTTGGTTTTCTGGTGCTAACAATTTGGAAAATATTGGTATGTCCCTGAGTTCGTCTATAAATTCTAGAATTCCTTTAAAATTTTAAAATATCATATCTTTCACATTCTAATGCCAAATTGGGTGATTCAAAAGGCTCTCTTGGGTGAAATATTACAAAAATTATGTTGGGCTTATCAAAAGTGAGTTTTAGGATCATCTAACATCTGATTCGGGATGGGACAACTGATGTATTTCTCATGGATTTCTACACTTAAAATATAGATTTTTAAATTGAAATTTGGAATTTTTGTTTACAAGATAAGAAAATATATTTTGGGGTTATGAACACCGATTTGAACTCGATTTCGAAAGTAATTACATATTTGGATTCAGTAGGTTATGGGTCATCTAGATTTGGTATTGATTTCGAATTTTGAGTACGTGGACCTGGGTTAACTTTTGTTAACTTTTTAGGAATTAATCAAAGATCAAATCTTCATCGACTCAGATTGCTTCCTATAGCATTGTTTGACTTTTTCAGATGATGTTTGGCTTGGATTTATGTGATTGGAGGGCTACAATGAGATTTTGACGCGGTTTGAGGTTGAAGACTAGCCAGTTTGAGGTAAGTGTCTTGCATAAAGGAAATTTTTTCTAATAATTGATATTGTTTGCTACATGTGGGGTGGTGTATTTTTGTGGTGATGAGCATATATACATGTGCCATGGGTATTCATGCTCGGGGTAGAATCAAGATTACTCTATATCTTATTAGGTTGTGTGTTCTACTTGATTCTATGCGTTCTTCAATTGATTGACTATGTGAGTATAATAAATCATGTTCGAGCTAATGTTAAGGCTATTGGTGCCTTATTTTTAACATGATAAACTAATCCTGAGATTGATGTTATACTTGCCTCGGACGTAGTCATATGTATGTTATGAACACACAGCCATACTTATGGCTCTTGTGTTGGGCCTTGATTTGAATGTATGTTCTTTGTGATATATGTGCGATCCTTTGTATGACTACACGAGTTCATCTTTTCATATTAGAGACTGTGTTTTTTGATTTTTATTTCCTAATTAGCCAAGATAAGCATTTTTGGAATTATTGCTAAATTGATTTAGCCGCAGTTATGTCTTATATCTTGAGCACATATCCACACTATATTATTTTTATGTCCTTGTGTATTTCATTGATGACTTACGAGGATATGCCTGTTGATGATAATTTGTTGTCTTGAATTGTTATGATTATAGCACACGTGGACATGTTGGGTGGTTTGATTGGGTGTTGGCACGAGATTTTTGCCTTGCGATTGCGATTGTTATTATTATTGTATCGGGGCATGGACAAATAAGGATGGATACGTTATTGTGTCAGGGTACGGAGCGATAAGGGTGGATATTGTTATTACGGAGCGATAAAGGCGAATACTATTGTTACGGATAAAGGTGGTTATTGTTGTTACAGTGCGATAAAGGTGAATATTGTTACTATGTCGGGGTAAGGATTGATAAGGATGGATATTGTGATTATGATGAAATATGGAGTAAGAGGGTGATATTATGCCAGTGAATTCTTTATGCTTGTCATGCATTTCACATGATTCCTTCGTTGCATCTAACATGTGATTTTATGTCTCTATTGTTATTTGATGATGTAGTTGTCAAGATGGATTTACCTATGATAGGTTAATATCTCATGTTTATGGAATTATCGATAATGTACCGAATTTATGTAAAAAGAAAGTTGTCATCATGTATTGACATATATTAAATTCTTGTAAAGTTCTCTCGAACATGTTAATTGGTAATAAATACGGAATCAGATCATGTTGGGCATATGCTTACAATCATGTATGAGTATTTGAGCACATATATTATTTGGTGCATGTCTCTTTGTGAGCAGGGTTGGTGCAATTTGTATTTGCTTGAACTGTCTAATTGGGAGAGTTTGTTTGTTATCCCTACTCCAGTTGGGCACCTTTACTGTTGCTATTCTTTATTATGTAATTTGTCTTTTCTGGAGTATTTCTCTGTATTATATATGTTATTGAGCTGTACGGATTATACAAAGTGAGTGTCTTTTAACTTAAAAATCTCGTCACTACTTCACTGAGGTTAGTCAAGAGTAGATGGGGTCGGTTGTACTTATACTATATTTTTGCACCTTACGTACAGATTTGGGAGCTGAGCTACTGTGGATGATGAAGGTAGCCATTAAAGTTGTAGCTGCATTCCAGATTCAAGCTACACCATTTATTCGTGGTAGTTAGGACTTCATTTCTGTTTATGTAAACTTCAAACAGATGTTGTATATATTCTCTTACCAACCTTGTAAATCGAAATCATGGTGGCTCATGACTTGTACTATTAGTCCTTGGGATAGTTGTGTTGAAAACTTTTGCAGTTTTTATTTATAATATTGATGATTTCTCATTATAGTAGTGACTAAGCTATTTGGCTTACCTAGTGGGTTGGGTTAGATGCCATTATGACTTGGTGAAAAATTTGGATCGTAAAAAGTTGGTATCAGAGCTCTAGGTTCATAGGTTCTACGAGACATGAGCAAGTGTCTAGTAGAATCTTGCGGATCGACATGATGACATCCATACCTATTTTCGAGAGGCTACAAGTGTCTAGGAAACTTCCCTTATTTCTTTCCTTATCATGCGACCTTGTTTCAGCTTGAAGCTTGTATCTTTGATTTTTTCCCATTCATTCGTATGTGATGTTGAGCACTCGATATTAGTGTGCACAGCTTGTGATGTTACGGATGGGCTGCAAAAGGCTATGGGTACTTGATCATAATCTCAATGTGTTGTGTAGTTTTGAGATGTGGATGTGTTGGTGGATCTTTCAGTCTTTTCTTTGTGGGATGAAGTGGATTCTTATATCTTGTTAATGAGTGTAGACTCGAAAAGCTAAATTGAGTGCATAGTGGTTTTGACCATGGTAGGGTCATAGAGAGATGTTAGTTGGAGGCTAAGCAGGTGGGTTATTTCATGCGAGAAGGTTTGAGGTTGTGTGATTCTTATGAGGGATTCTATGAAGAGTTCTCCTTCTATCCAGTGGGATGTATGTGCTACGGTCAGAGATTGGATCGCTTGAAGAAGTTCGCACGACTTTCACAAGGACAAGTATGCACTTGACAGAGTCTTTTGAGTGTTTTATGACTAGTGTTACATGAGTTTATGAAGTATTCAGCTGATTAACATTGCGAGATCGGGGAAGCTACGGAGGAAGAGTACTATGGGTTACAGATGATATGTTCTCGAGCTAGGTGGGATAGTCTGCTATTGACAATCATATCGCATGGTCATGTGTTATATCACTCTCTGGACTAAGGGACACTTGTGGATTAGTTATGACTTAGAGAGATGACTTCGAGGATGGCTTGAGCAATGAATTTACTGGATGCATGATGTACTATACTTTATGGGTATATGAAAATCTTGGAACGATTCAGGTTTGATACTCATTGTGGATATAGTGTGCAAGGAAGAGGAATTTCTTGGTTGCTTTTTTTTGGATATTCATGTGTTGGTGGGGCACAAGTCATTCGGTGCGTATTAGCTGTGTATTGGATATTAGAGCAGGGTGAATGACTCTCGGGAATGGTTCAATATTCATATGTTATACCTAAGAATTTTCGAGTTTGTGTATGGCTAAGACTTGAGGTTTGCATTGGATGTTGCTGAGACTTGCGATATTCTTATATCATTATTGATTCTAATTTGCGATATTAGAAAGATGTAAAGAAACAACTTTAGATTCATTAAAAGGTCTCTTGAGAGAGAGCATTTTGGTTTCTTTTGGGTTCGGTAGTGTTCATGATTTGGTTGATTTAGATAGATTCGGTTCTGATGGCTAGGCTATGTACTAGTGGGTTTCGAAGAGTTCATGATGGTTTTGACCATGGCTTGAGGTTGATGTCTTCTACGGGTATAGAAAGTTTGTTGCGTATTGTGATGTTCTCATGGATTAAGTTAAATGGAAGGTTTTTGGTTGATGGAGTGTTTATCCTACTCGTGATTCATATTTGATGATGAGGTTCCCATATTCGTACTATAGCGGTATATGCTGTGAGTCATGAGGCACTAGGATTATATGGACAAGGCTACAGTTCAGTTTGTAAGAAAGGTCAAGAATTTTAGACATCATGGGTGATTTCAGATGTTTAGGAGGATGCTTGCATTATCTTGTATAACTTGAGAAGACGGTGTGTTGTGGGAGGCACATTGTGTATTGATTTGCAGATGCTTGATAGTATTACAGTAATCACCTGGTTGTTGACTCCTAATGTTCAGGTTTTTGGTACGTGGCGCAGAAGATTTATGGAAGTATTTCTCACGAGGTGATTGTGTATGAGTGATGTTCCAGTCATTTAAGTGGCAGAGTTGCAGATCAGATATGTAGATTCCTATATTCTTGGGATTTAGAGACTGGATATTCTCATAGGCAGACTATTCATTGGTTGTGGGCTGTAAAGATATGTTAAGAGTTAGACAACAGATGGTATGTGTTATGGATTGGTTTACTGTGTAATTAGGTTATTTACCTATTTTGGGATGATCAGAATTGATTTGGGGGCCCATTGGTAGGCCTAATGAAAATGTGTATTCTACATTGGATCGAGTTTGTTTACTCAATGCAGCTATTGCTGGGGTGTGCCATCGGCTAGATTGGTCGTATTCATGTCCTAATATGTTCCATGTGTTACTCTCTTATGATGTGACATGTTGTGAGACTACTTGACTATTCACACGTATGATGTGGTTCTATTTAGACCTTGCGGTGAGATTTGAACAAGATGGCTCTTGTGGTATTGAATTGTTTATTGCCCCTTGGTCCTGGTTTTCTTGTTTGTGGTATATTGTACTATCCATTTCTCCATGATTATGGTCATGCACTTTACGTGTTTGCTGTTAATACACATGTGGTTGTTGATTATGAGCATTATAGCTTGATGGGTTATTCTGTATGGATTGATATGTTTGGATCGGGATACGTGCCACAACAGGGTTATGTTAGGATATTATTCTGTGTTTATTTCGTGTGTTTTGCTTCTCCCTTGTGAGATGGAATCATAGCATTGTGCCTTGGTGATGGTACCAGCCAGACTTGTTGCATAGTTCTCTTATTTGATTATCCTTCCATCTTTGGTAATATTCGAGTTGTTTCTTATTGGGTGCGGATTGCTTCGTATGTGACTCTAGGCGGTATTGGATATGGCTTGTTGGTCAAGCACCTTGTACTGGGTGAGATGAGTTCATTGGACTTGGAATTAGTGTAATCGGAATTGGATAAGATATGTTTGGAGAGTAATGTCATTGGTCAACGTAGAAATTGACAATGGTTCTTGTCGGGCATGAGAACTCCACAATTTGTTGACTTGATGGGTGGTTATGAGTTCCTACATGTTTCTTTCTTCATTGCAGTGCTATGAATATTTGAAACGAGGTTTTATGTGATATGAAGTATATTATCAGTATTGGGTTTGGTGATGAACAACTATCATGGTTTGGAGATAATGCTATGAGTATTGAGTTATATGGTACGCCGCGGGGTTATGCCTTGAGTATATTTATGGCTTGGTGCAGTTTGTGGGGATTGATACAGCGTATATGTACAAGAATTAGATCTTAGAGGGAGTTCTGAAAGTTGGAATTTGGTTCTAAGAACTGTAATCTAAGGTTGAAGGAAGAATCTTCATTCAGGATTGTGTTAATAGGATTATGTGGATTGAGGTGACGAGAGATGGGCATGTGAATGATGCGTTATATAGTGATTTAGAATCTTTGGAACGACTCTTGGCACGTTCGAGGACTAACGTATGTTTAAGTGAGGGAGATGTAACGACTCGATCAGTTAGTTTGGGCTTTAACACTCTATTTGGCGGTTTAACACCTTGAGTAGCTTCATATGATGTATTATGACTTGCGTAAATGGATGGTTTTGATGTTCGCAATGTTCGTGATTGATTTGATAGAGAGATTCTCAATTTGGAAGAGTTGGCCGATGTTTGATTTAACGGCCTCGAAATCAGGATTTGATAGTTTCAATAGGTTCAATAGGTTCATGGTCTTTTTGGACTTGTACGCATGTTTGAATTTGAATTTGAATGTTCCTTGAAGGTTTTGGCTCTATTTGTCAAAAGTTGGCAATTTGAAGAATTGGAGAGTTTATAGGTTTGACCGGGAGTTGATTTCGATGTAATCAGACTCCTAATGTGGTTTTGAAACCTTGCATAGGTTCATATAGTTGAATCGAATTTATGTGCAAAGTTTGGAAGTAACGCAAAGCGTGTAAGTGTGATTCAGACACTTTTTGAAAGAATGAATATTTAACAACTTAAGAGAAATCTATTCGGTTTGAGCCTAGATTCTTTGTTGTGATGTTCATGTGGGTGTTTTGAGCCTTTGGACAAGTTTGGATAATATATTCGTACTTGTTGGTATGATTGTATGGGGTCCCGAGGGCTCAAGTGTGTTTTGGATCATTGGTTGAGAGACTAGTTAAGTTAAGGATTTGAAGTTTGACCAAGCCAATATCGGGTCAAGATGACTTCTTTTAGGAGTTTTGCGTGCACGAGCAATTTCGTAGAGCAGTTTTTGATTGAAATTCATATATGGTTTGTGTCCGGGAGGTTCCAAGTGAGTTTCGAGAGCTAAAATGAAGATTTTATAATTGCTGTTTTTCTGGTTCAAAAATTCCGAAAATACAAAGTTTTGTCCCTAAGTTCGTCCATAAATTTCAGCCTTTCTTTAAAATTTCAAAACATCATATCTCTCTCATTTTACTGCCAAATTAGGTAATTCAAAAGGCTATCTTGGGAAAAATTTTACAAGGATTATGCTGGAATTATCAAAAGTGAGTTTCGCGATCATCTAGCATCCGATTTGGGATGAGACAACTACTGTATTTTTTTATACTTATTTCGGGATTTAGTAATTTTTTCTTACAAAGTTTTGGAGCTCGGGAAGAGGCGATGTTTTAGGAGGTTTTCCTCACTGCTTTGTGAGTAAATAATTTCTACTTGGATTTGGTTATCCTTAATTTGATAATGTACTTTATACGAAACATGCTTATACCACTTTGTGATTACATGATCATGATTGCTACATTTGACTTAGCCATAGTCATGCTCTAATTATTGAACACCTCTCCGCACTTTTATGTTATTATCATGTTCTTGTGCACTTTGTTAATAAGTTCTGAGCTTATATCTTGATGAAACTTTGGCATTATTTTTTTTGTGATGTTGTGGCACATGTGGACATGTTGGGGCGGATTGATTGGGGGATGTTGGCACGAGGTTTTTGTCGTGCGATTGTGATTGATATTGTTGTTATTGTAATGGGAATATTATTAAATTGGAGCGACAAGGCGGGATATTTATATTGTCAGGCGTGAGAGACAAGGTAGGATATTGTTATATTGTCAGGAAGGAGTGATAAGGTAGAATATTGTTATGTTGTCAAGCGGGAGCGACAAGGCGTGATATTGTTAAACAGGAGCGACAAGGCGGGATATTGTTACTTGTCACGCGGGAGCAACAAGGTAGGATATTGTTATTTTCAGGGCGAAGTGATAGGGGAGGCTATTGTTATCGTGACTGAATTGTGGGCACGAGGTGCCATATGTTTGTGTTTCTATTTGATGACTAATTGTCAGAGCTGAACTTTTACTTGTTTGAGTTATTATCACATGTTCGAAAGTGGTTGTTGATATTGTTTCCGTTATATATTCTGTTGTCAGTTTCTCTTTATATAGTGCACATGTTATTTGACTAGTGAGTATCACATAACTTGAACCTCGTCACTACTTCACTGAGGTTAGTCTTGATACTTACTGGATACTGACTGTGCTATACTCCTACTACTCTTCTGCACATTTTTGTGCAAATCTAGGTACTTCGGATCAGGTGGATCGCTAGGAAGGCGTGCTTGTGTTTATTGGAGAATTCAAGGTATTCCTATTGTTCCGTTCGCATGACAGAGTCATCCTTTTTACTTTATTTCTACTATTAATGTATTCCAAATAGTATTATACTCTTTGAGACTTGTTATGCATTCCATTTAGAGCTTATGACTCAGTATTACCGGGTTTTGGGAAGTTGATTATTATATCCACGTTTGGCAGTGTTATCATATTTCCTAGTTTTTGTTAAATTTAAAGTTGTTATATTTTTATTGTCATCAATATGTGATAGACTTACCTTGTCTTAGAGACTAGGTGCCATCACAACCTCTCTGCTAGGATTTGGGTCGTGGCAATGTGATTTGTATAAGGCTTCTATTCAGCAGAATGCATATACTACCATTTCAGAGGGCTTGAGGAAGTTCGCATGACTGTCACAAGATGAATATACACTTGGAAAAGTCTTTGGAGTGTTTTATGACTGGTGTCACATGAGTTTATGAGGTATTCAATTAATTAGCAGTGTGAGATCGGGGAAGTTATAATGGAAGGGTACTATGGATTACAAATGATGTATTCTATGGCTTCGATCCAAGTGGAGGAGTCTTCTGTCAACGATCAGATTGCATGGTCATACGTTATATTAGTTCGTGGTTGAGGGACGCTTGTGGATTTGCTATGACTTGAAAAGGATGACGTCAAGGATGATTTGAGCTAGGGATTGGCTAGATGCATGATGTACTATGCTTTATGGGTATATGAAAATCCTGGAATGATTCAAGTTTGATATTCTACTTCTTTTGGGTATTCATGTGCTGGTGGAGCATAGGATGTTCGACGCGTATTGGTTGTGCATTGGATATTGGAGCAAGGTAAATGACTCTGGAGAAGGTTCTAATGAGTTCAAGATTTTTGTGTGGTGCTTAAGGATTTCCAGATTAGTATATGGCTAAGATCTGAGATTTGCATTGTATGGTGCTGAGATTTGCAGTATGTTATATCATTATTGAGACTACATTACAATATTAGAGAGATGAAAGAAACAATTCCGGATTCGCAGAAGGTCACTTCAGAGTGGGCATTTCGGTTTGAGGTGTTATTGGGTACAAGAGGGAACAAAGTGGTTATGAGTCTTAGAACGACGTGATTTCATATTGGAGTCACTTGGGATGAGTTCCGATTGAGGTTCATAGAATACTGGGAGGGAGAAGTATTACCGTGAGGGCAAGTCAAGGGGAATCTGAAGAAGTTAGGTCAGCTTAGTAGCAATTTGGATTAGTATAGTAGCATAAATGATCAATCCTTTTGTATGATAGAGCTTTATTGGTATTTTGCGGCAATACCTTTGGGTTGGCAGTTTGCGTGAATTGGTTGAGTCAGATGGAGATCAGTTCTGATGATTTGATTATGTGCAAATGGGCTCCTTAAGCGGTTGATGTACTCTACAAGCATGGGGAGTTCGTTACGTGTTGTGATTTTGTTCTCTGAGATTGAGTTAAGTAGGAGGTTTCGGTTGATGGGATGTCTATCCTACTTTTGATTCAGAGTTGATAATGGGATTCTTGTGTTCTCTTATAATAGTATAATAGATGTGGTGCACCATGTGAATTTAGAGTCGCAAGTACAAGGTTACGGTTTAGTTTCCAAGGGAAGGTTATGAGTTCTAGACAACATGGATGATCTCAGATTTTTTAAGATAATGTTGGCACTATTTGGTATCGCCTTAGAAGGGTGTGTGTTAGGGGATTCATAGTGTTTTGACTTGCAGATGCTTGACTAGTATTATGGTTATCGCTTGGTTGTTGGATCCCGAGGTTTAGATTTTGCTACGTGGCATAGAAGATTTATGTGAGTATTTTCTGTGAGATGATTTTGTAAGACTGATGTGTCTATAATTTGAGTGGTGGAGTAGGGATTGGATATGGAGATTCCTATATTCTTAAGGTTTAGAGACTAGATCTTCTTAGAGGCGGACTATTCCTTGGTTGTGGACTATGAAGATACGTTAAGAGTTAGACAACTGATGGTATGTGCTATGGATAGGTTACTATTGACTTTTGGAAGGTTATTTACCTATTTTAGGATGATCGGGGTTGATTTGGGGGCTCGTTGGAAGGCCTAATGAGAATATGTATCCTGCATCGGATCAGGTTGGCTCACTCTTGCACATCATTTAGTTTGGGTGTGTCATCGGGCAAAGAGAATATTATCTGTGCCCTGATTTATTTCATATATTGCTCTCTTATACTACGATGGGTTATGAGATTGCTTGGCTACTCACACATATGATGTGGTTCTGTTTAGGCCTGGTTGTAAAATTTGGAATGAGATGGCTCTTGGGATATTGAGTCGCTTATTGCACCTTAGTCATGCTTTTCCTATCGGTGGTATATTGTGCTATACATTTCTATATGGTTATGGTCATGCATTTTGCGTGTTTATTGTTGATACACATGTGGTTGTTGATTGTGAGCATTGTAGCTCGATAGGTATTCCATATAGATTGGTATGTTTGAACTGGGATATGTGTTGCAGCAACATTATGTTAGGATGAGAGTCTTTGTGGTCATTTCATATGTTTTTTGTCTCCCTTGTGCGATGGATTCATAGTAGGGTTTCGTTGGGGTTGTACCTGTTGGACTTGTCGGATAGTTGTCTTATTCGGTTCTCTTTCTATCGTTAGTTATATTTGAGTTGTTGCTTATTGGATGTGGATTGCATCATATCTGGCTCTAGGTAGCATAAGGTGTGGCATGTCGGATGAGCAACTTGTACCGAGTGAGATGAGGTCATTAGACTTAGAATCAGAGCAATCGGATTTGGATAAGGTATGTTTGGAAGAATAATGTCATTAGTCAGCTAAGAATTTGGCGATGGTTTACTCGGGCGAGAGAGCTCCATGACATGTTGATCTGTAGAGTGGTTATGAGTTTCTACATGTTGCTTCATCATTAGTAGTGTTTTGAAGGTTTAGAACAAGGTTGTTATTGATATGAGGTATGTTGTCGGTACCAGATTTGGTAATGAGTAGCTATTGCAGTCTGAAGATATTACTATGAGTACATGAGTTATATGGTACATCGTGTGATTATATATTGGAATATGGTTATGGCTTGATGCATCTTGTTTTGACTTATGCAGTCTATGGATGCGGGAATCGGGTCTTATAAGGAATTCCGGATGTGCTGACGGGCTTATATAGATTGAGGTGACGTGGGATAACTCATTGGAACGACTCATGGCACGTTCGAGAACGAACGTATGTTTAAGCAGGGGAGAATGTAATGATCCAACCGGTCGTTTTGAGCATTGGCATTCTGTTTGGTGGTTTGAGGTCTTGAGTAACTTCATATGATGTATTTCAACTTGCGTGCATGGTTGGTCTTGATTTTCGAGAAGTTCGGGATTGATTCAGAAGAGTAACCATGATTTTATAAGCTTTAAGTTGAAGAGTTGACAATGGTTTGATGTTTGTGTAAATAGTCTCAGATTCGTATTTTGATGATTTCAATAGGTTCGTATTGTGATTTTGGACTATGTCCGGTTTTGGATTTTGAGTTTTCTAGGATGATTTGGCTCTTTTTGTCGAAAATTGGCAATTTGAAGGTTTAAAAATTTCATAAGATGTCATTTCGGGACTTTTACCCACACTATCATATTTTGAGCCTTAGACTTCGAGAGAAGGTGATTTTGAAGAGCAATATCACTACTACATTGGAGGTAAGGAATTTTCCATTTGGATTTGATTATACATCTTGTTTTCCCATGTATTTATACACTAAGAACATGGAATTTTGAAGGAAAATTTGGGGTTTTTGTCTACACTGTAAGAGAGTTTATTTTGAGGATTTAAGTACTGGTATGGACTCGATTGTGAAATCTAATCACATATTTAGACTCGGTAGATTATGGATCATCGAGATCTGGTATTGATTTTGGATTTCAGGCACACATGACAAGGTTGATTTTTGTTGACTTTTTGAGAATTCTTCAAAGATCGAAGCTTTTAAGGAGTGAGATTGCTTCCTATAGCATTGTCTAACTTTCTTCGATGATAATTGGCTTGTATTTGCGTGATTAGAGGGCTAGAACAAAAATTATTACGCGATTTAAGGTTGAAGGCTAGCCCAGATGAGGCAAGTATCTCGTCTAATCTTGTTGTGAGAGAAGACCCCTAAGGATATGAGCTTATTTGTCTTATTGGAATGTGTGAGAAGAAACATATATGCAAGTTGATGAGTGTATATGCGGGTGCTATGTATAACTCATGATTGGAGTAGTCTTTAGGATGTATCATGCCTTGTTCTTTATATTGTGCTTCCTCTTATCATGCTTCAATGCTTGTATGACTATGTGAACTTCTCGGATCAAAGTAGAGATCACGCGTAGGTCCTGACTTCGTGTTTGAACATAATACTCGTTCTTGTATGGTGTACTTACCTAATTTGAGTTGTAGTTGTACACTTCACACATGCATACACCTTAGCATGCTATTTTATCATTCTATGAGTATGTGATTTGATATATGTTGTCCGTACACATGTATTCTTGTATATGCTTTCTATGTGATGGACTGGATTGAGAGCACGTGAGTTGTTCATGTGGTTGTTATGATTGTGGCACGTGAGTTGTCTGTGCAGTGGTTATGATTATGGCACGTAAGTTGCCGGTGCAACATGTTGATAAGGACCCATCCCCTATAGTTGTCCTCTTATGTTTTTCCTTAGTGGGGTACACACAGATTATGTAAAACTGATCAGTGTTTGAATTTTGTGTATCTTCTCTATATGTCAATCTGTGTAACATGGGTTGCTCATTTATGCATATCTTCTCTATATGCAACTGTTCATGATTTATTTATGCTAGGTGCATATCTTCTCTATATGCTAAACTGTTACTTGGTTTACGATGTTTGCGCGTATCTTCTCTATGTCCACCAATGGACTTAATTGTAGATCATGCTTAGATTTCAGTACTGTTGTTTCGTACTTGTTTGTGCTATTGAGCTTCATATGTTAAGTAACGTGAGTATCTTATGACTTAAAAACATCGTCACTACTTCACCGAGGTCAGTCTTTCTACTTACTGAGTACCTGGGGTTTGTTGCACTTATACTACACTTCTGCGCCCTGCATATAGATCTTGGAGCTGAGTTGCTGTGGATGACGAGGGCTAGCATTGAATATGCACCATTGTTCAAGATATAAACTACCACTTTTTCAAGGTAGATTAGGATTTGTACTTTTGTATATGTATAATAAAACATATGTTGCATTTTCTTCGTACCAATGTAGTAAATCCAAGTCTTAGTGGCTCATGACTTGTACTATCAATCCTTGGGATAGTTATATGGAATTCAGTCATCTTATTTATTGTTTTTTGATGATCTTTCATTCGACTTATGTTATTTGTTGTTTGACTTACCTAGTGTTACAGGGTCAATTATTTTTCGTTTTGACACTGCACAGCAGTCACACACAATGACTCAGCCCTCTTCCTTTTTTCCCTCACGTTTTGGTTTGATACTTAGAATATAAAAGGCAACAGAAATCAGATAAGGCACACAGTTTACAGGAATCACTTTCCAACTTTGTATTAAACTCTTGTTACAAAGAAACACATATAAACAACCTTACAAAAAGATAGCCAAAGACAGCCAACACTCCGCCTTGACAAGTCTGCCTAACCTATGCATATATAGGCAAATGTTTTTGGCTCACAGGCTTATCCTAATCTAGCAGTTGACATCCCAACTGCAAAGGATTTCAAATTTCAAAATTCAAAATTCAAATAGACAATTGCCCAAGCTCCACATAGCCACTCTTGCTGAAAAACAGGAAACTGCCCAACTGCCTTGCATGTGCATGGCACATGGGCGCAGCCTTTGAAATTTGGTGCAAATCAGGCCAACTCTTGTCATGTCTTCACGCCATGCCATTGTGCAGCATGCCGTACGCGCATGTCTTCCAGTCTGCATGCCCAGCTCGCCTCTGCCCTGCCACGCCCTGCCTTAGCTTGCCTTAGTTTTTCTAGCCCTTGCTATGCTTTTGTTGCCCGTTGTCTTTGCCTTGCCATGGACACACCAATTCCCTAGTCTTGTCATGCCTTGGAACCAAAGCCACATGCCGTCGTGCCACAGTCCATGCCCATTAACACCCGCCCATGTCGAACAGCCTTGTTAACATGATGCCACAGTCATCATAGGGCCGTGTTGATGTCCATCATGTAAATCCCTCGTCACGCCCATGCCATGTTCGATCAATCAAGCCGAGGGCTAACAAACTTCCCCTACCATATGAGCTCATTGCCGACGAGGCAGAATCCAGATACGCCTTGATTTGATCTTGAAATTTCCATAGAGACGGTCCTTTCTCCCAAGTTTCATCACACTCTTGCTTTCTCGTCCATTAAACAAGAACTCTATCCGCCTATTATTTTTTCCTTTGACCCAGCGTATGGTGATCCAAAATCTTCTCAATAGTGTCCTCAAATTGCTTGCGCTCTACAAGAGGAGCACGTTTTGGCACCACCCTTGTTGGATCCTCAGCATCTTCATGAAATCATTTCAGGTGACTCACATGAAAAGTTTAGTCAATTTTGAGACGTTCCGGCAGATTCAGCTGGTAGGCCACTTCACCCACCTTCTTTACAACTTCAAATGGGCCGTCATACTTTGGAATCATTCCACGATGACGTGTCTGCTACTGATTTTCTTCCAAATCTGTGGAGTATGCTTCAGCAACACTTTGTCACCAACATTGAGTTCCAAAGGTCGCCTATTTCTGTCATCATTCCTTTTTATTCTTTTAGCCGCTCTTCTCAAGTTGTCTCGTGCCTAAGCCAGCAACTCATGCTTGTTGCGAGCATATCTATAAGAAAAAAGACACTTGTTCCCTAATTTCAACTGAGCAACTTTCAATGGTGTGTCAAGTTGTCTTCCTAACACTATCTCAAAAGGACTCATTTGAGTTGCCAAAGACCGGTACAAGTTGTAACAAAAACTGCGCACTATCTAACTCAACACCCAATTCTTCTGAATAGCTGTCATATAACGCCTCAAGTACTCTTCAAGCAGATGATTGATACGTTCGGACCGCCCATCGGTTTGTGGGTGATTTGCAATCGAGAATTTCAAATCAGTCACCAAGAATTTGAACAAAGCAGTCCAAAACTGGCTTGTAAATCTCAGATTCTGATCACTTAGAATATCCCTTGGAACCCCCAAAGTGTTTCACAACATGCTTGTAGAATAATTCAGCAGCTACTTCAGAAGAACAAACGGTTGGAGCAGCAACAAAAATCACATACTTTGAGAATCTGTCTACCACCACCATAATTGAGCTTTGCCATCAACTTTTGGAAGCGCGCTGATAAAGTCCATATAAACAAAACCCACGCACACTCCAGCACCGGTAGAGGTTGTAGCAAACCAGCTTCTTACTTTCGTTCAATCTTGTCAAGTTGGCATTCCAGACAAGTTTTAACATAGGCCTTAACGTCATCTTCCATATTCGGCCAAAAGTAATTCCGAGATAGCAAATCCAACATTTTTTCAACATCCAGATGACCGGCATAAGGAGTATCATGTGTCTCCTTTAGAAGAGAACGACACACTCTAGCACCTTGGGGAACTACAATTCTCCCCCCTTTGAAGTGCAACAGATCGTCCTCGATCCAATACCGCTTAACTATCACGTCCTTCACTTATCCATTAATTTTACATACAATGGATCGTTCTTAGCACATAACTTGATTGTATCTAGAAAATCAAATTCAATTTGAGTATGTGCATAAGTTGCAACAAATACCTCTTTGCCACTAAGTGCATCAACAACCTGATTTGGTTTTCCAGGTTTGTGCACCCAAATGAAGTCATATTCAGCCAAGAACTCTTGCCATTAGTCCTACTTCAGACTCAATTTCTTTTGAGTTTTGAAGTATGTATTAGCCATGTTGTCCGTCCGCACCACGAACTTTGTTCCTAGCAAATAGACTCTCCAAACTTGAAGGGAATGAATTACTGCAACCATCTCTTTCTCATGTCCAGAATAACGTTGCTCTACATCATTGAACTTTCTGCTCTCAAATGCAGATGGATGATTCTCCTTGACCAGCACACCACCAACAAGATAATATGAAACATCAGTGTGTACTTCAAATGGCAAATCAAAATCTGGCAGCTTCAAGATTGGTTCGGATGCAATGGCCTTCTTTAATGCCTTGAAAGCTTTGTCACAGGAATCCGACCAAACCCATTTGACATTCTTTTTCAGCAAATCCGTCAAAGGAGCAGCCCTTTTTAAGTAATATGCAATGAACTTCCGATAATAATTTTCCAAGCCCAAAAATGATCTTAGTTCCTTTATCTCACTTGGTGTTTGCCAATCAACTATTACTTGCACCTTCTTTAGGTCCATCAGCTCTTGGTTTTCTCTAACCAAATGGCCTAGGAACTTTATTTCGCGACTTGCAAACTCATATTTCTCCATCTTGACATAGAGTTGATAAGCTCTAAGCCTTTCCAGCACTTTTCTTAAGTGAGACAAACGATTTTCAAGGGTCCGGTTATAGATACTATGTTGTCTAAGTAAACAACTACAAAGTCATCATGATACTTGTAAAGAACATTGTTCATTGAATTACAGAAAGTTGACGGGGCATTGGTTAGCCCAAATGGCATTACAGGAAATTGAAACCTACCATATCCAGTTACACAAGTGGTCTTAGGGGCATCTCCCTCGGCTATCCTAACCTGCCAATAGTCTGACCTTAGGTTTAACTTAGTAAAATAACTAGCCTTCGAGAGCCTGTCCAGCATATCTTGAACCAAAGGGATCGGATGCTTGTTTTTGACAGTCACAGCCCTATAGTCAACACATATCCGCAGCGTATCATCCTGCTTTTTCTAGAACACAATAGGATCGTATGGATCCTTTGATGGTTGAAACAACCACCATCAAGCAACTCAGACAATTGCGTCCTTAATTCAGTAAGTTCCATAGGCGACATGCGGTGAGGAGGCCGCGCAGGCTGCAGTGATCCAGGAGTAAGTTCAATCCTGTGATCAATCTCCCTCCTCAATGGTAACTCCCTTGGCAATTCTGAAGGCATCACATCTTTGAATTCCTTTAGAAAATATGCAACACAATCTAGGACCTCAATCTGCACGTCCGTCATGACTTCAACGAGTGCAGCAAGGTATGTTTCCTCACCCCTCTTTAAGCCCTTCTCAAATGCAATAGCAAAATCAAAGCAGTAGTCCCAACATTCTTTCTTTCATCTCCGTAGGGCCGAATACCTTTCACAAAGTTGGGGTTTGTCTCCCCTATGAACATAATTCCATCCAAATGAGGAATTTGAGCGACTTTGTTCTTCTTCAGAAAATCAATTCCCAACAACACATTGAAACCATCCAATGGACCACTATCGTGTTGAATTTTCCAAACCAATGGCCCAATATCATTGGGACATCTAGCGCTAGCCAATAACCAGGTTGGGCATTTGAGTTCAAAGCTTTCATCTTCATCGGACACTTTGTCACTTGCCGCTCATACTCTTGAACAATTCTGGACGCAACAAAGGTGTGCGTGGCTCCGGTATCAACCATTTTCACGACTCTTTTTTTTGATTTTCAGATCCACATACATTAGTGTGGAGTAAGCATCAGCCAAATCATCCCCCATAGCATTCCCGTATGCAACTTCTTCCTTAGCAGCATTTTATTCATCATATGCCATAGTTACACAAGCCAAAGTGTTCAATAGCCGCAACGGATTCATACAAGAAGCAACTTCCTATCCCTTTTGTTGTTTCTCCTCTTCAGCAAGAAAAGCATTTATCTTTCCTTTATTTGGAAAATTTCGTGCATGATGTCCAAGTTTTTGACATGTCCAGCAAAACTTTTCACCGCCTGTTGGCCTCTTTGTTTTTGACGAAGCAGCATCCATCTTCCCTTTGCCTTTGTCATTTTCATCTTGCTTCCGATTGTCCTTCTTCCAGACCTTACTGTTCTCCTTTTTCTTTGACTTAGAAGAAGAGGCAGGATCAGAAGTTAGACCCGTTGAGCAAAAATCCACCAATGCGTCCACTACCGCAATTGCATTAGGCAGATCTTTAACTTTCTGCCTACGAATTTTGTTTTGTTCCTATCCTTGCATTCTGGAAATGAAATTATGCAGTTTATTCTCATCTGACATGTTTTAGATGTCCAGCAACAAGGATGGAAAGTCCTTCACATAGTCCCGGATAGAACCAGTCTGTCTCAACCACTTCAAGCGATCCCTAGCAACCCAAGACGAGTTACTAGGCAAGAACTTATCCCTTAATGCATCACGAAGTTTCTCCCAAGTATCAACCTTGGGTCTGCCAACACTCTCATCGTCTGCATTTTTTATATGCCACCACAGCACTGCATCTCCTCTGAAATAACACACCGCCATGGTCAGTTTGTCCTTTTCCAGGACGTGAATAGTAGAGAAGTAATGCTCCAAGTCCCATAAGAAGTTTTGCAGTTCCTTGGCACCTCTCACGCCATCAAATGCATTTGGACATGGAGTCTCAATTTTGGTGTGTTCTTCACCTCCTTGGGGTACATTTGCTACAGCCCGTCGAAGGATCTAAATTTCCGTTTTAAGATCCTCGTTCTCCACTAGTTGGGTATCAACACTCTCACCAACGTGTTAAAGTTACCGTGGATCTGTGTCAAAATATCCACCAAATCCACAGTGTCATCAGTTATTCCCACCGGCGCCTCCAACTTTTGAAGTCTTTCACGAAGTTCTGCATTTCCAACCATGATAATTCCAAGATCTTGCCGACGTTGCTCTGATACCAGTTGCTACAGGGTTAATTTTTTTTTTTTGACATTGCACGACAGTCACACACAATGTGTCAACCCTCTTCCTTTTTACCCTCACATTTTGGTTTGATACTTAGAATATAAAAGGCAACAGAAATCAGACAAGGCACACATTTTACAGGAATCACTTCTCAATTTTGTATTAAACTCGTGTTACAAAGAAACACATACAAACAACCTTACAAAAAGATAGCCAAAGAAAGCCAACACTCTGCCTTAAGAAGTCTGCCTAGCCTATGCATATATAGGCAAACGTTTTTGGCTCACAACCTTATCCTAACCTAGCAGTTGAAATCTCCAAAAGAAAAAGGATTTCAAAATTTGAATTTCAAACTGATAACTGCCCAAGCTCCACATAGCCACTCTTGCTAAAAAACAGGAAACTGCCCAACTGCCTTGCATGTGCGTGGCACATGCGCGCAACTTTTGAATTTTGGCACCAATCAGGCCAACTCTTGTTATGTATTGGCACCATGCCATTGTGCAACATGCCTTGCACGCATGTCTGCTAGTCTGCATGCCCAGCTCGCCCATGAACTCCCTTGTCCGTGCGCATCTGCCTTGCCATGCCTTGCCTTGGTTTTTCCAGCCCTTGTTATGCTTTTTCTGCCTGTTGTCTTTGACTTGCCTTGGTTATGCCAATGCCATGGTCTTGTCATGCCTTGGCACCTAAGCCATGTGCCGTCGTGTCACTGTCCATGCCCATCAACACCTGCCCATGTCGGACAACCTTGTCAACATGATGCCACAGTCATCATAGGGCCGTGCCAAGGTCCATCATGTAAATCCCTCATCACGCCCATGCCATGTTCGATCAATCAAGTAGAGGGGCTAACACCTAGCTTGTTGGGGTTATTTCCATCACGACTAGGTGGGATTTTGGGTCGTGATGACAAGTTAGTATCAGAGTTATAGGTTCATTATTCTTTGAATCATGAGCAAGTGCCTAGTAGAGTCTTGCGAATCGGTATGATGATGTCCATAGTTATCTTAGATAGGCTATAGGGCATCTACAAAACTTCTCTTTCTTTCTCTCCTTATCGTGTGACTTTGCTTCAGCTTGAAGTCTATATCCTCATTTTTTTTCCATCCACTCATATGTGATGTTGATAACTTGATATCAGCTATGCACCGATGACTTGTGATGTCGTGGATGAGATACAAGATGTTTTCCTGTGTGGTGAAGTTAGGCAGTCGTGAGGACTTGAGGCCATGTTCAGATTGCAATTTAGGCTCGGTAGATTCAGTTGTGTGATCATGTTATTTGGATTCTTATATATGGTAGTGTCCCTAGGAGTGGGATTGATAGCTCAGTCAGTGGCAATATAGAAATACAGTGAGTATTATGTGACTGAGAACTAAGCTTATGTAGTTTGGAGGTGATGAGAAGAATTTGCTTGGGAGTGAAGGGCTATGGATACTTGATTATAGTGTCAATGTGTTGTATAGTCTTAAGATGTGTATGAGTTGGTGGGTCTTTCAGTTGTTCATTTGTGGAATGAAGTGGATTCTCATATCTTAATGACATGTGTAGACTTGGGAAGACTAATTGATTGCATAATGGTTGTGACCATGGTATGAAGATAACGATTTGGGACTAAGCAGGTGTCGTGCCCCATTTTCTTGCGTAAGCAAATTTCGATATGTGAAAACTCTTTTAAATGGGTGTCAAAAGATGAGAGTCGCCACCTAACTATTTTAAGGTGCGATAGGACACCTATTTGCAAATAACTCTATTTAAACAAGTTTGTATCACCAATGATCTGGTAAGGATTCAAATTATCTCAAAGAGAAGGTGTTAGGAATTCTTCAAGGTCCACAACTGTGGTTCCCAGCTGAATTTTAGACTATGTGAGAATACTGAATTATTAACTAATTATCCAAATAAGCATGCAAATTAATTCATTATTAAGCTAAGGGAATAAATGGTCAAAGCAAGTGATTAATTATTCTAGGTGGATCGAAATGATCATATATAGTCCAACTACTAATTTTAAGAAGTAGTACGGAAATAATGCAAAGAGAATAATTTGAAAGAATATACTTCATTCATTGACTAATATTGATTGGTACAACCTTTTGGTTACAAATATGTTCAACCTTAGAACTACTTAAACAAATCTAAATCTCTAACCGCTAATACTAGATACACATGAGCAATTAGACATAGTGGGGATCCTAATTTTTTTAGCCTAAAGGATCACTCCGTGCAATATAAATAATACTTCACAACCTCTAGTGCAACGGTTGCTCATATTATCCAGCGAGCATAAACTATCATCTTCAGCTACCTGATTATTATATTTAAGTTGTTTACTTAAAGCGCACTAATTCAATTCTATGTCGTGTCCTATATATGGTTACCCGTCCCATGCCTATTGTCCAGGAGGTATTGGACAACTATAAGGGTGGATATAGATTCACCCTAGGCTGCTCAAAATTAAAACTAGGCGCCAAATAATTTAAACAAATAGGTCTTCAAAGAAATAAAATTATCATAAAGGGGCTCACGTTTACCTCCACAAGTAGACTCACATAGGTTTCGAACTATTACTAATTAAATAGATACAGTCAAAGGCAGATTGTCGTGTGGACATGATTTCTATTGTGAGACTAGGCTGGACAGTTTATAATTAGTCCGTATGTCACGACCCCAAATTCTCACCTTAGGATGTTGGTATGGCACCTAGTCCCTAAGACTAGGTAAGCCTAATATATATTGAAAGACGACAGAAACAATAACCTAAACATCACATTAAATTGTCAAACTATCATAATGAACCCAAGTAGGTACAATTGACAAATAACTCCCAAAATCTGGTGGAACTGAGTCATAAGCTTACGCTGATAGTCTCGAAATACAATACTATTTCAGAATAAGAAATAAACAGTAGTATAACTAAAAGTAGAAGGTGACTTCGAGGCCTGCTAATGTCGAGCAGGTGTACCTTGAAGTATTCGAAAATAGCTAATTACTCACTGGTGTCAGCACGGGCAGATGCACCTAGATCTGCACAAAAATGTGCAGAAGCGTAGTATGAGTACACCATAACGGCACCCAGTAAGTATCAAGCCTAACCTCGGTAGAGTAGTGACGAGGCCAGGTCAAGACACTTACTAGGATAAGTAGTTCAATAATAATGAAAGCTAATAACGGAAATTTAAGCTATAAAGTCAACAAGAAGTGAACACATGATGAAATAACAAGTGGCCAAACATGGACAATTACAAGAAAGACAATGAAGAAAATAACAAGAATTGTTAATTAATAAGCCTCTTTTAGCATGGAAAGTACAACGAGAATCACAACCGAGTTACCACGCCTCATATTCACATTTCACAATTTTAATCACAATCATTCCTTAAATCACTGCGTCAGCCTTGCATTTATTTGAAAATATTATTCCGAAATAGCTACACACGTTTTATCCCCTTTATCTCACCGCGTGGCTTCAAATAATTCCCTTACTAGAAACACCCATATAATTTCCCACCTTATCTCATCGTATGCGTATCAACCCCTATCCTTATACCACCGCATGCATATCAATATCACAACACAATAATCAACTCGCACTACATGTTCCCATATGCCACATCACTTGCCAAAATTAACAATACCAATGTTATCATAACATATAGCCCATGGCTCAATCACTATGTGCACAAGTCTCAATAACAACAAAATGAATGAGGAATATTCAACAAGGAAATATATCTCAACAATTACCAACTTCAACCTTAATGTGGTAATATCTTCCACAACCTCAATGTTAATAACTCAGCAACAAAATATTTCACGAAACAACAACTTCAAGTAAAAGTACTTCAACAATAAAAGGGGTAACAAGACAATACGGAAGGTAGCAACTTCAACTAAGCATATAAGAGAAATTACAACAATAAATGGTATAGCAAATGCTAGCAACATCAATTAGAACATATGAGAGTAATTTTAACAATAAAAGATGTAAAATGTTTTTAACAAATTCAAGTAAATGCATGGAATAAGTCTAAAAGTCTAACCGGCCAAAATACCACATATAGCCCGTGTACATACTCGTCACCTTATGTACACGTTTTTCACATAGTACAATTAGCAAAAACAACCCAAATCCTAAGGGGTAGATCCCTCACACAAAGTTTGGTAAGATACTTACCTCAACTAAGCCAAATCAACCCTCGAATATAGCTTTTACCCTAAAATTTGCCTCCATAAGGCTCAAATCTAACCAAAATGACTTATTATCATCAAACAATGCTAGGGAATCAATTATAATAGACAAAGATTTGACTTTTATACAATTCCCAATAAGTCAACAAAAGTCAACGGGGCTCGCCGGATCAAAATGGGGTCCAAGGGTAGATTCCGACTACTCATAACCCCACGAGTCCATATATGTATTTTGTTTTCAAATTCGAGTCCAAATCAACTCTCAAAACTCTATTCTTCATTTTTCAAAACATTGGCAAAAATCCCAAATTTTCCTCTTTGTTTCTCATAAATTTGATTCTAAATCTAAGATATAATCATGAAATATAGTTGAAAATTAATTAGAATCACTTACCCAATGTTTGTAGATGAAAATCCCCTCTCCAAATCACCTTCTACCGAGTCTAGGGTTCTAAAATAAGAGAAAATGATAGAAAATCCCGACTCCCAGCCCTTTTGTTCAGTATGCGACACTGGGTTCGAAATTACGAACCCTGTCCCCTTCGCAAATGCGGCAAAATATGTCGCAATTGCGAGTCTACTCAGATTGGCCTATGTTTGCAATTATGAGTGAGGCATCGCAATTGCAATAAGTGACCCTCACCTGTTCACTTTGCAAATGCGAGGCTGGTGCTCGCAATTGTGACATCAGAGCACTAGCACACTAGCACACTAGCAATCCTGTTTCAGTTTAAAACCATTTCGAATCACGTCCGAAATTCATCCGAGCACTCGGGGCTCCAAACCAAACATCTACACAAGTCTAAAAACATCATACGAACTTACTCATATGATCAAAAAAGAAAAATATCATCTAGAAATACAAATCAGACATCAAAATGCATAAATTTCGAAAAGAAGTTCAAGAACCTCTATAATTGCAACCAAGCATCCGAATCTTATCAAATCAACTCTAAATGACACCAAATTTTGCAGGCAAGTTCTAAATAGCAAAATAGACCTATTTTAATTCCCAAAACCAAATTCGAAATCCGATAACCAAAACTCAACCTATGGTCAAACTTGAAAAATCTTCTAAACCTCAAATTGCAAACTTTTGGCAAAATAACACAAATCAACATACGGACTTCCGAATTCGATTCCGAAAATACGCCCGAGTCCAAAATCACGATATGAAGCTATCGGAGCCATCAAAATACCGTTCTAGGGTAATTTTCACAAAAGTCAAATTTGGTCAATATTTCTAACTTTGACTTTTAAGCCAAGAACCAAATGGTCCAAATCAACCCGAAACCTTCCCGGAACAAAACTAACCAACCACCAAAGGTCATAAAACCATAAATACACATGTGTGAAGCCTCAAAAAGGAAAACGGGGCATAAACACACAAAATAATGGTCAGGTTGTTACACCGTGTTATAAAATTATTTGATTTGGACCTAGTACATGATCTCTCGATGAAGCTGTAAACGGTTAATTGTGACAAGGAAAGAATATGGACCAATTGGACGTCATGCCTATAGACATGATTTCTACGTGGATATCATAACAAATGCATATTTCACTATTAAATCCTATAAGTAGACTCTCTAGGTGATTCAAGTCTTAAATTGTTTTAAAGGGTGCAGTGGTTAAGTTATTGTTACAATCCTGTAGACATGGCTTCTAGGTGTAAAGAGTTCAGAGCATCGTTCTTAGAACATGGTAGCAAAAATAGTTTGATTATTTAACATAAATATCCTATAGGCATGACTTTTACGTGTAGTGGCCTAGATAGTCAAATTAACATAGAGTAGGCCCTATAGGCATGATTTATAGATGATATTGCAAATTACATAGGCAGTGTTTGTTTACCATTATTAAAGATCCTAAACTCATTATTTCTAAGTGAGATAGGCAAAATTGAAGGTCCTATCGGCATGATATCTATTAACAAGTAATACGCAGACATAGAGCGTGGTTAACAAGCAGCAGGCAAGGCTATTTTATCCTATAAGCATGCTTTCTACCTGGTTATGTGCGAATTAAACTACCCAGGCCCTTTTTAACTATTTTTCCCCATTATCAGTTTTACAAATTATTACAGACCAAGAATATATAATTACATGGCCAATATGAATACACAGATAACCCAGTAACACATCTGGGCCTTCAACAGCCTCAAACTTCATGCAAAACCAATAGGCCAAAGCTCCAGGTACATATGTTAGGCGGACAAAGCATATTCAAACTTTAGTACCCAAATCAGGGCCAACAAACCAAGTCCAAATTCTCAAAAAGACCCATTCATCCAAGTGGATACCAAAATGCAAATGGACGACTATGAAAACAAGTTATCCACACAATTTAGCACTTTGGAAAAAGCACACGTATATACACAAAACTTCAATCTTTGAGTTTATAGACTACCCAAGTAACATAATTCCCTAAGTGAAATTTAGGAGACTTGAGAGCACATAAGTAAGATAAGAACAACGGTTAGCTTTATAGATCACATGAAAGGCTTACATGCATATACTAAGAGTATAATACTTAAGGGGTACATAGAAAACACATGCGTTTAGGAGAAAACATCATCTATTGGAATCCATTCAAGTACCTCAAAGACTTATCTTCTACCATGGTCAAGACTTAATTCTAAGAACACAACCAAACAGAAGCTTCTACGGGAAAGGTTTAACATGAAAGTTCAAGGCAAAACATCTTGTATACATGGTTTTTAAGTAAGATAATTTACATGTCAAACAACATGCATTCATGTAATGAGAACACGAGGGGGTTCTATATTTCGACTTATAAATCGATGAATATAGTCACATGTGAAAAGGCCACATTAAAGGTGATTAAGCCTAAGTGAACTCACAGTGTATGTGAACAATAAATTTTTGACTATACTCAAATTCTATATTATTTTAGTGTAAATATTTCTTTTAGGTCTAATTTTGATATTTTAAACTTTTATCTTACTCTTAATAGGTTTTATTTAAGAAAATTAAAAACTACAAAAAATATTCACATTCTTAGAGTATAAGTTTTGTTCCTATTTTTACATAGAAGAAAATATATATATTTGGTTTCTTCTAATTTTAAATTTAAGTTATAGTATTTTTTTTAGTATAATTTAAACTATATTGTAAATATGTAGTTTTCTTATGTATATAATATTTAAGTATAAAAGTAGCTGACTATTATTTTTAGCTATGCATTTACTTTCTCTTTTATTCATTTCAAAAAAAAAAAAAAGTAAAAGTTATTTTAAAAAAAGGCAACTAACAAGAAAGAACAAAAAAAGTAACAAAATAAAAAATACAAAAGATTTCTCCTATTAACTACCTAAACACTATCCCATGACTCCTACTCCCTCGCATCTATTTCCTCACCTCAATCCCATGTAAACCAACTTCATGGCACATTATTAGATAACCACCAAAATTTTCTTTATAAAAGAGGAAGATACATTTTGAAAAAGAAAGGAGACGGACGAAACAGATCTGAAAAAAAAAAAGCCTAGAGAGAGAGAGAGCTAGCAAAGAGAGGCAGCAGCAACTCCTTCCCCAAAAGTTCAGTAGCTTTCACCATTTTTACATCCATGTAAAGCTCACTATCCCTCGTCAAAAATCAGCAATAAAGCACCATTAACGCCACCCAAAATATCACCAATTTTCTCCATTAAACCAGCAGCTTTCTAGCCCCGAAAATCACCCAAAATTACTCTCAAAACTGTCCAAAACACAGCTAAAAAAACAGCTCGAAAACAGCCTTTTTTCCTCACAAAAAGTGCAGCGTTTTTGGGATCGAGTTCAATTAAAGCTCTGGTCGTTGGTCGCTAGTTTCGTTCGAGTTTCACGGTGAGGTCTCGAGCTCCGGCGAGAGTCCGTTTTTCTTTCAAGTTCTTTTGGATTGTCGCTCTCATCCAAGCAAACCGGTCGATGTAAAAGTTATTTGTTGGAGGTTTTTAGTATTATTGAAGGAATTTTGCTAACGGGAGGTCACTTCTCAACTTGTCCTTTACTATTATTGCAATATTTTTGGTAAATGTTTGCTCAAGTTTATTCTTTTTCTGTGTTGGAGTATCTTTTCTTTAGTCTTAATTAGATGTTTTCCATGATTTTGTTTTCTTGATTTGGTGTTTTGAAGAATTTGTTTAATCACGTGTGTGAATATTAGTATTCTGTTTAGTCCAATAGAATTTAGAAATGAAAGTTGATTGGTCTATATGATTTCATTTGTGATTTTGACTAAGGCATTTGTGTTGTGTAAGATACATAAATGAGTAGGTCATTTTCTCACTTGTTGGTAGGCCTTAAATATGTACGGGCCAAATCTTCTTATTCTCCTAGGCCTGCGAAACACAAACGATTAATCCAAGTCCAGCCAGTCCATTCTTCAATAATGAATTGGCCCATTTTCTTCCTTTATTCTATAATAGTTAATTCCATAACAACGAAAAAGCCTCCTAGATAGTCAGTCTACGTCAATTCCAAAAAAATAGAATGCTAAGTTGTAATTAGTTACTTACTAAAAAGGGAGTTTTTCCCATGTACATTATAGTAGAAATTTATTTATCTATTTTCTTTAGGTTTGGTAGTTTTTAAAAAGTATTTAGGTTTTTTTACAAATTGTATGTATTCCCCCTTAAAAAGCTCTCACCCCATTATTAGCACCTTCAATTAAGGGATTGAATTATATCCTTTCCTTTTTTCTCTACTCCCTCCCTCTCTTTTTTTTCTACGTAGATCTGGAGCAACTTCTTCTCCTAATATTATTTCACCAAATTTTTTCTTCCAGTTTCTCAAAAACTCTATACAAAATACTCGCTTTTGGTATAAGAAGCCACAAATAAAATACAAATGGACAAAAAAAGTCTTGAACCAAAAAAGAAGCCATACTCGCCATAGAAATGAAACTAAAAAAATGGTTATTTTTTGTACCCTAACATTTCTATCCTATACAATTTTGAAAATCCATCACAGTAATTATAGGAAATCAGTAAATTTTCTACCTATACACGTTATTACTCTAAAAACTAATATAATTCTGACACAAGATTGTATTATACTTGTATCAGTATTGTATCAAGTATTCTTTCATGTATTGATGCATCAAATACAACTTACATACAAATTTGATACAATTCTGAAAGAATTCTTACACAATTTTGATACAATTACGATACAACTTAAAACCAACTCTAAACTTAAACTGATGCAATATCGTATTATACTTGTATTAGTATTGTATCATGTATTGTTCTAGGTACAAATTGTGATACAATTATGATACAATCGTGATACAATTCGTAATTATGATACAATTTTGATCTTCATCTTTTTCAAGTTTCAATCTAAAACATCCACCTAGAACCAATTCTAAATTTAAATTATGATACAATATTGTGTTATAATAGTATTAGTATTTATCATAATTGTCTTAGGTATTGATGTATCAAATATAATTCAGACACAATTATGATACATGTATCATACAATCGTAATACAATTCCGAAACTTCTTCCTCAAGTTTTAATCTGAAATTCTACCTAAAAATAAATTTAAAATTAACCAATCTCCCTTAAAATTGAGATATGAACCCTAAAGAATATTTTCAATCATTTTCAAGAACACCTGATCCGAAGAAATCACAAATTCATAAAATCCAGATATCTAATTCAAAGCTTCGAAGCTTTTTAATGGTTAATAGCAGACCCCTCTACCTGTAATTTCAGAGACAATGTCAATGAATTTATCAATAGTTGAAACTTTTCAGTGGTTCTTGGTGGAATTGATTCAGAGAAATATATGATGCTACAATTTTAGAGAGATAATAGTTTGATTTGTATGAAAGAGAGAGAGAGATTGGTTGATTTGTATGAAAGAGCAAATGACTTTAAAATCTTTTGAAATTGGGAAGAAAATCGTGATTGTAGGAGGCTAATTAAGCTGATAGATGGAAATGAAGGAACAGTAATAAATTAATCCCTATATTTAAGGGATCCTTCTTTTATCATAATTTTGTATATAAATAGTAAATATAGATACAAGATGTAATTTTTAAGAAACATAAATAAAAGTAGTTAATAAGTTTCTAATATAATATAGCTAGGTAAAAATCCCTACTAAAAGTAGCTAATTCAAGCCCTTTCAATAACAATAATCACCATAATTTATGCCTTACAACAATCTCAACTTAGGAGAGAAACAGTCATGAATCGGTAGTACGCTTGGTGCGCTCTTAATCAAACCATCGTGATTATGTATACGTTTGCGGGACATAATTATGATTTTCAAATTAAAACCAAGGTATCCGTTCATGCAACTTTGGGTGTAACAATCTTAATAATAATAAACTTTTATTAATTGTATACATGTGCGCGTGACATGATTTTGACACCCGAAAAAACGGATGTACACACTCTGTTTCAAAGATAATTTCATAATTTAACTAAAATCAAGTAATTTAAAAGTGGTAAAAAGGATAAAATGCACATAGGTTCTAAAATACATAGTAATTAGTTTGTTAAGACAAGTATGAATGTAAAGCGACCGTCCCAAAATCACAAAATTTGGGAGTGCCTAACACCTTTTTTCGGGTTAACAGAATTTCTTACCCGGTCTTCTGTGTTTTGCAGGCTTTAAACATTGTCAAAATTTTCTTGAATTGGGATTTGAAATAAATGGTTACTTGGGACAGCTTAATAACTATTCCAAGTGGCGACTCTTAAAAGTAAATAAAATAATCCCTTTTTCAATAATGTCACTTAAAGACAGTGTCAATCAAGGACCCTTAGAATACCACATTAACAACAAAGTCATAGCAAAATTAGAATAGCACATAACGTGATATAGCATTGTAATTCACAAATTTTAGAGGACCAAGACCCTAAGTCATCTTTTCTAAAGATTTGCACATATCAGTGGCATATAAAGTGCATGTAGGCATGAATAAGTAAAGAGAATAATCTAAAACATGCTTGCATTGACAAACAGAGATTTGAACTACAGAATTAAGAGTACTAACCAGTTGCAAAGAGAAACAAACAAAAATGAGAAAACAACATTTCTAGAAACAATTCAGCAACAATTTCGAGTGAATAAGAGCTGTGAGAACCTCATGGTCTTCAGCACTTCAGAGTTCACAGAAGCCTCAAGGGCTCTAAGTAGTGCTTGTGCTGGAGGAGGTTATTGAGAAATACTACGGTGGCCTTGGCTTTCAGCCGGACAAGAACTAAATCTAACACGATAGTTTACCAGTGCGAGTGAGAGATAATAGCAACACAAGTATGTCCAAAGGAAAATTCGGGAGGGGTTTATATAGTGTTCGATCCACATAATCAGAAAAGGAAAAGTATCAATCAAACTACAAAATAAATTTTTTTTCATGCAAACCGATTCCAAATCGGATTAGGGAAAGTCACACACAAACCCTAATCGAGGAGGAATCAATATAGATGTCCCAGGATGGGGAGATATTCTCTTTCCTTGATGTATATAGATGGGATCTTGTGGAAATCCTAAAGATCGAAGCCATATTGACTTGATTCTAGAAAATCATACTTTTGTCACGACCCCAAATCTCCCACCCTTGGGAGTCGTGATGGCGCCTACTAATGGGAGCTAGGCCAGCTGTTAATACATCATTAATTACATTTAACACATGAGCAAGCATAATCGATCATTCATAATTTATAAACATTAATAAATAACAAAAATGCGGATATATTATATATACATAGTCTTTCCTTTACAAAAATCTACCCAAGAACTGGTGTCACAGTGTTCACAGACAGACTAAGATTGACTACATACAAGGTCTCGAAGGAAATATCAAAATGCTATTTCCGAACTACATGGAAATAGATACAAAATGTGGGCAGATGACTTCAAGAGCTGCGAACGGTTGCAGTCCTACCTTGAGTCGCCTGGACAGTCGCACCAAGAACTGGAAGTCTGCTTACTTAATGTCCGACACCTGCTACGCCGATATCTGCACAAAAGTGCAGAGTGTAGTATCAGCACAACCGATCCCATGTGCTGGTAAGTGCCTGGCCTAACCTCGGCGAGGTAGTGACGAGGCTAGACAGGACTCCAGATAAACCTGTTAAACTTAAACATATATATATATATATATGCATACTACTACAACAGATAATAAACACATTAATATAATGAACAGAGAAAGAAAAGTATGCATCACAATCATCAATCATAGAAAACAACATATCTTGTGGCAGGCGTGCCACCCGCCCTCATTATATAACATCATGTGGTAGGCGTACCACCCGCCCTCATGTACACTACCTCGTGGCAGGCGTGCCACCCGCCCTTATTTAATAGTATTCTGTGGTAGGCGTACCACCCGCCCTTATTACACAATACATCATGTGGTAGGCGTACCACCCGCCCTCATAATACAATATCTTGTGGCAGGCGTGCCACCCGCCCTCAGGATACAACATCTTGTGGCAGGTGTGCCACCCGCCCTCATTTCACATCATCACAACAATCACAGAAATTTCCAATCAATAAAACAAGCATCACACTCACCCCTCTTTTGAGGAAAAATTATTATCAACAACCCATCTGGGCTAGACCTTTACTCGACTCTTAATCAACTAAATAGAGGACAACAATTTACGATTACTAAGTTTATGAACTAACTATCACATTTATATTCCCGTTAATCCTAGTTATACTACTATTATTATGACTCGGACCTTTATGGACTCTTATTGACACCTAAGACCCTACTAATGATTTAGACACGATCCCATTAATTATACTCAATGACTACTTAAGCAGTTAATTCATGAATTTACCCAAAATATAAGAAGGAAAAGATCATATCCATATTCGTCACCAACAAGAACATTAAATCGTTCCATTTATATATTGACGTATTATTCGCCCTTCTTTCATAATATTCTGTGGCAGGCGTGCCGCCCGCCCCACACATATATCATAATAATTTCCACGGATATCATCCGGCAATTAGGAATATTTTTATCCTTTGTATTTCAGCAATAACATGAATATTATTCAACAATGATAGCATTAATATACAATAATTAACAACATGCGACTCACGGTCATGTTTGACACCCAAGTATAGGTACTCGTCACCTTACCTATACAATATTCTCATGGAAAAGCAATTTAGCATATAGCACATAGTTCCTAATCCCTCGAGCTAAAGTTAAGACGGACACTTACATTGCTCGGCAACAAATTCAAGGTTTCAATAAACCTTAGCCTTGACTCCTTGCGTCCAAAGGCTCCAAATCTAGTCACAATTAATTTAATATACTCAATACACATATAGAAACTAATTCCATATGAATTTACAAATTTTCCGGATTAAAATCCGAAATTCAACTCAAAATTGCCAGTGGGGCCCACTTCTCGTAATCGTACGAAACTCACAAAATATGGTAACTCATTCCGCTACGAGTTCAACCATACAAAAATTATCAAATTCCGACATCGGATTGGCTTTCAAATCTTAAATTTTCGTTCTTGGAAGACTTGGTAAAAGTCTGATTTTTCTTCCATAAACTCATGGATTCATGATATAAATGAGTATGGAATCATTATCTATGAAGGATTTATGATAAAGAACACTTACCCCGAGATTAGACTTGAAAATCTCCCAATATTTGCTTCAAGATTCGCTTCAATCCGAGTTCTATGGCCCCAAACGTTTAAAACTAGTACAACCCTCTTTTCTTGCAAGATTAATCACGAAATCTTGATTGCATGTGTGTTTTGGGGTTGATTTCTAATGATTCTTTGTGTTTGTAAATGTGTTCTCTCGTGGGTGTTGAGTTTGGCACTTCAAAAGTGAGCAAATGGACCCTAGATCCTAATTATAGGGTGTTAAAATCGGGCAAAATGTATTGAAACAGGCCAAATTCGCGACCCCTAGGTGCATTTTCGCGTTTCGCGAACCCAATTCGCGAACAGCGAATCCATCGCGAAATCAGCAAAAAGGGAACCCAAGTTTCTGCCCGTGTTCGCGACCTCCAGGTCAATTTCGCGGTTCGCGAAGCTGTTTCGCGGTTCGCGAAGCTGTTTCGGCAGCTTCTTTCTCGTTACGAAAATAGGCATAACTTTCTCATACGATGTCCGAATTGGACGATTCTTTTTTCTATGGCTCCGAAATTTCGATACGGATCTAATGCTTCAAAGAAAACTGAATTTGTAGTTAATTTACTAATTCTAGTTTCAATTACACCAGAAGCGCAACGTTTGTCGCTTCATGAAACGACGAACTAAGTCCCGTTAATGATCCGAAATTCACCCGAGACCCTCGGGACTTCATCCGAACATGCACACATGTTCTATAACCTCATTCAAACTTGTCCCAATCATTGGAACACTAAAACGAACATCGATTTATGGAATTTGCTTTGAAAGCACTCCTATGAACTCTAAGGATCCCCAAATCGATCCTCGATCCGAACTCGACCAAACGGTGTCCGAATGGTCTAAAAATTTGCACGCAAGTCCAAAATTACATAAGGAACCTACAGCAACTTTCGGAATTTCATTCCGACTTCCGGATCAAAATTCGACCTATCAACCGGAAATTCAAACTTCCTCGATTCAATTTTCACGTTGTTCGAGGTCTATTAAATATATTCCGGTCGCTCGTCTAAGTCATACATACTATCCCGAAGCTAGTCGAGTCATCGGATTTCAATTCCGAGCCTTCTAACTCGAAAGTCAAATCCATGGTTGACTTTAACGAATTAGACTTTCTTAAATGAGACCATGTGTCTCATATCCTTTCAATTTCTTCGAGTACATTTTACTCGATTTAATTTCACACAATATAATAAATGAAATAACTCGGGGCATGAAGAGTGAGTCATTACATTCTCCCCCTCTTAAATAATCGTTCGTCCTCGAACGAGTTAAGAATCATACCTGAGTTTTCGAAGAGCTGTGGGTATTTGCTTCGCATCTCCTGCTCCGTTTCCCAAGTAGCTTCTTCTACAGACCGACCTCTCCATTGAATTTTCACCGAAGGTATTTCCTTGGATCTCAATTTTCGAACCTGACGATCCAAAATCGCCACCGGCTCCACCTCGTAGGTTAAGCCATCATCTAGCTGAATCATATCGAGACTCACAATATGATATGGGTCCCCAACATATTTCCTAAGCATGGAAACATGAAATACCGGGTGCACACTCGACATAGGCGGCAAGGCAAGCTCATATGCCACCTCTCCCACTCGTCGAAGTATTTCAAACGGTCCGATATATCGAAGACTCAATTTACCCTTCTTCCCGAATCTCATAACACCTTTCATAGGTGAAACTTTCAGCATCACTTTCTCACCGACCATATAGGATACATCTCGAACTTTTCTGTCGGCGTAACNAACATTATCTTGTGGCAGGCGTGCCACCCGCCCTTATTACACAATACATCATGTGGTAGGCGTACCACCCGCCCTCATAATACAATATCTTGTGGCAGGCGTGCCACCCGCCCTCATTTCACATCATCACAACAATCACAGAAATTTCCAATCAATAAAACAAGCATCACACTCACCCCTCTTTTGAGGAAAAATTATTATCAACAACCCATCTGGGCTAGACCTTTACTCGACTCGTAATAAGCTAAATAGAGGACAACAATTTACGATTACTAAAGTTTATGAACCAACTATCACATTTATATTCCCGTTAATCCTAGTTATACTACTATTATTATGACTCGGACCTTTATGGACTCTTATTGACACCTAAGACCCTACTAATGATTTAGACACGATCCCATTAATTATACTCAACGACTACTTAAGCAGTTAATTCATGAATTTATCCAAAATATAAGAAGGAAAAGATCATATCCATATTCGTCACCAATAAGAACATTAAATCGTTCCATTTATATATTGACGTATTATTCGCCCTTCTTTCATAATATTCTGTGGCAGGCGTGCCGCCCGCCCCACACATATATCATAATAATTTCCACGGATATCATCCGTCAATTAGGAATATTTTTATCCTTTGCATTTCAGCAATAACATGAATATTATTCAACAATGATAGCATTAATATACAATAATTAACAACATGCGACTCACGGTCATGTTTGACACCAAAGTATAGGTACTCGTCACCTTACCTATACAATATTCTCATAGAAAAGCAATTTAGCATATAGCACATAGTTCCTAATCCCTCGAGCTAAAGTTAAGACGGACACTTACCTTGCTCGGCAACAAATTCAAGGTTTCAATAAACCTTAGCCTTGACTCCTTGCGTCCAAAGGCTCCAAATCTAGTCACAATTAATTTAATATACTCAATACACATATAAAAACTAATTCCATATGAATTTATAAATTTTCCGGATTAAAATCCGAAATTCAACTAAAAATTGCCAGTGGGGCCCACTTCTCGTAATCGTACGAAACCCACAAAATATGGTAACCCATTCCGCTACGAATTCAACCATACAAAAATTATCAAATTCCGACATCGGATTGGCTTTCAAATCTTAAATTTTCGTTCTTGGAAGACTTGGTAAAAGTCTGATTTTTCTTCCATAAACTCATGGATTCATGATATAAATGAGTATGGAATCATTATCTATGAAGGATTTATGATAAAGAAGACTTACCCCGAGATTACACTTGAAAATCTCCCAATATTTGCTTCAAGATTCGCTTCAATCCGAGTTCTATGGCCCCAAACGTTTAAAACTAGTACAACCCTCTTTTCTTGCAAGATTAATCACGAAATCTTGATTGCATGTGTGTTTTGGGGTTGATTTCTAATGATTCTTTATGTTTGTAAATGTGTTCTCTCGTGGGTGTTGAGTTTGGCACTTCAAAAGTGAGCAAATGGACCCTAGATCCTAATTATAGGGTGTTAAAATCGCGCAAAATGTACTGAAACAGGCCAAATTCGCGACCCCTAGGTGCATTTTCGCGTTTCGCGAAACCAATTCGCGAACAGCAAATCCATCGCGAAATCAGCAAAGGGAAACCCAAGTTTCTGCCCGTGTTCGCGACCTCCAGGTCAAATTTCGCGGTTCGAGAAGCTAATTCGCGTCAGATTCGCGGTTCGCGAAGCTATTTCGGCAGCTTCTTTCTTGTTACGAAATAGGCATAACTTTCTCATACGATGTCCGAATTGAACGATTCTTTTTTCTATGGCTCCGAAATTTCGATACGGATCTAATGCTTCAAACAAAACTGAATTTGGAGTTCATTTACTAATTCTAATTTTAATTACACCAGAAGCGCAACGTTTGTCGCTTCATGAAACGACGAACTAAGTCCCGTTAATGATCCGAAATTCACCCGAGACCATCGGGACTTCATCCGAACATGCACACATGTTCCATAACCTCATTCAAACTTGTTCCAATCATTAGAACACTAAAATGAGCATCGATTTATTAAATTTGCTTTGAAAGCAACACTATGAACTCTAAGGTTCCTCAAATCGATCTTTCGATCCGAACCCGACCAAACGGTGTCCGAATGGTCTGAAAATTTGCACACAAGTCCAAAATTACATAAGGAACCTACAGCAACTTTCAAAATTTCATTCCGACTTCCGGATCAAAATTCGACCTATCAATCGGAAATCCGAACTTCCTCGATTCAAATTTAGTGTGGTTCGAGGTCTACCAAATATATTCCGGTCACTCGTCTAAGTCATATATTCCCTCCCGAGGCTAGTTGAGTCGTCGGATTTCAAATCCGAGCATTCTAACTCAAAGTCAATCTCGTGGTTGACTTTAGCGAATTAGACTTTCTTAAATGAGACCATGTGTCTCATATCCTTTCAATTTCTTCGAGTACATTTTACTCGATTTAATTTCACACAATATAATAAATGAAATAACTCGGGGCATGAAGAGTGAGTCATCACAACTTTTCATAGAAAAAATAGTACAAAATACCACTATAATTGAACAAGCAATGGTGATAGAGAACAAATAAGGAAAGCGTATCGCTAGGTGATCGACTAATTAGTTGTGATTTAGGAAAGGGGTTGTTAGATTTTGACGGAGGCGGCTAGAGTTAAGGTTCTGAGGATGAGAGGATTCAAAGGCGGCTGCAGAAGAGGAAATGGGGTATTAGGGTTGGGGGCAAGGTCTATCTAAAAGAGGAGAAGGGATATGGACCGTTTGATTGAAGGCGATGGACGACTATGATCAAAGGATCAACGAGGTTGGTTCTGGCGGGTTGTAGACGGGTCAAACGAGCATGGGGTCATTTGGTTTGGGTCTCGGATGGGTCAAATGGTGTGGGCTCAGCATTTTGGACCCCCTTTTTTGTCCTAATTTAACCTTAATTGGGCCAAAATTCAAAACACATAAAATAAATTAAAATAAATTAATTAAAAAACACAAAAATGGCTGACAAAATGATAAAAAAAAAGCTATGTATGAAATTAATACTTTAAAATAGTAGGTTATAATTTTAAAAGTATAAAAATACTATTTGACCTAAATAGCATAATAAATATAATTATTGTAAAATATAGGCTGTTATTGCAAATAATACGTAAAGAGTACAAAAAAGCAAATACAATTATAGGAAATGATATGAAATATCATAAAGTATGCATATAGTATTATAAAAAATATAAATCACTCAAAAATAATTTAGGGAAAATAATAAATATATTATTCATCACTTATAAATGCTAGAATCAATTTTAAAAATATTCATAATATGGTTAAAGTCAGATTCTTTGCAAAATCTTCATGATAATAATTTAAAAAGTTCCATTAAGATAATAAATTGATATTTAGAAATGTCATTGAGTAATAATGCAAGAAATATTTTATAAATAATGCTCAAGAAATGCATAAAGGTATATTACAAAATATACCAACCCACAAAGACTAAATGAGGGCAAAATTAAGTATCAACGGCTGCCCCTCTTTACCCAAGAAATGATGAAACTAAGAATTATCGGGGTAAAGATATCAAGATGATGATCAATTTTGTCTGAATGAGATGTTTTAAAATATGCGGGCCGAATCCTGGTTCTTGAATGGCCTACATATCCATAGTTTTACAGGAATCAGGTCGTGTGTAATCCTGAATCTAAAGACGAATGAGACTTATGGAGTCATTGTCGAAATATTGCATACTTTAAAGAATGATTTTCTTTGGATAGGATGGTATTGTGAATGGTTGATATCACCGAAGGAGAGTATAAATGAGCGATAATGCGGAATCAATCGTTACAAATGTGTGAGGTAATTTAATTGGGGAACAATTACGAACAAAGAGATGCTCGACTATTGGTTGGTGATTACTTGGAGATATCAAAGGAATTTGAACGTTTGAACGGAAATTGAAGCGAGAATTGCTCTCGTTTGAAAAGCGGTTACCTTTCGAGTTACCTGCAAAGCTTAAAATACAATGAATAAAGAAAACATATACATACATAACAATTATCCTATCATTGCCGCGAGTGCGAGAATTTAAACATGCTGCAAATTCTTTTGGACCCTGTAAGATGTCTTTAGAAGACGTGAATGATGTCCTTATACTATGAAGATTAGGTAATATAGAGTCACGAACTCTAAAAGAATTTACACAGATACAAAGGGGATGGCGCCGTCATGATGGACTGACATGTTATAACTAAAACTATACATATGATACTATCTACAAAGACTCTATGGAAACATGATCATAGTATATAATTCGGAACAGGACCCGCGATGCTCCCATAAAACAAATAACATATGTTGAACCCTAACTTGGCAATACTCTAGGAAGAAGTGGAGCTCACCAACCAAAAGCTGATATGGGGAGGCAGCCTACAATGGAGGATCCTCTCTTCATCTATCTACAATTGCGTGGCATGAAACATAATACCCCCAGGCAAAGGGACGTTAGTACGAAGAATGTACCGAGTATGTAAGGAAGAAATGAAACATAACTATAAGATATTATCACTGAGAGGGATAAGAGTCAACCTGTAACCTCCGACTTCCCGCTAATGGCCATAACATGTATATTAAGTTCAATATATACACACACACACAATGCCATAGTCCTGACTACATCATTATCGTGACATTAACTGCCTTACTGATCAATGGTAACTTCCTGACCGGCCATAGCTCAATGGTAAATATGTTCTTGCCCAACCGGTGGTAAATAACGACACATAACTGCCCAACGGGTGGTAACTGCCCGATCGGCCGTAGCTCGGTTGTAAATACATTCCTTCCCAACCGATGGTTGTCATACGGTGGTAACTGCCCGACCGACTGTAGCTCGACGGTAAATATGTTCCCGCCCAACTGGTGGTAAATAATGATACATAACTTCCCACCGGATGTAAGATAAGGGTACCATGATCATGTCCTTTGGTATACCATATATATGCACACAATGCCATTTGACCCCCTACTGATAAATCTTAATTGCATGAGGTCATAAGGATACATTTCTGAAACTTATCAGTAATGCGGAATCAATCGTTACAAATGTGTGAGGTAATTTAATTGGGGAACAATTACGAACAAAGAGATGCTCGACTATTGGTTGGTGATTACTTGGAGATGTCAAAGGAATTTGAACATTTGAACGGAAATTGAAGCGAGAATTGCTCTCGTTTGAAAAGCGGTTACCTTTCGAGTTACCTGCAAAGCTTAAAATACAATGAATAAAGAAAACATATACATACATAACAATTATCCTATCATTGCCGCGAGTGCGAGAATTTAAACATGCTGCAAATTCTTTTGGACCCTGTAAGATGTCTTTAGAAGACGTGAATAATGTCCTTATTCTATGAAGATTAGGTAATATAGAGTCACGAACTCTAGCTGAATATATGGAAAGATCTCAAGGATCGAAATACAGTACTGTTCAAATAACAAGCTGAAAATACATTGAAAGGAAATGACTCCAAGGGACTGCGATGACCAAGCAGCTCTACCTTGAATCCTCACGATCAATAAGCTAGCTTTACCCGAGTCCGATATCTCCAATACCTGGCTCTGCACAAAAGTATGCAGAAGTGTAGTATGAGTACACCATGATCGGTACCCAGTAAATATCAAGACTAGTCTTGATAGAATAGTGAGGAGGTACAAATCAAGACACCTACTAGTCAAAATAACCTGTGCAGCATAGAAGGATAAAGCTAATAATGAAATCAGGAATTAGTAAATGGCAACAAGAATCAACATATGATATAAATAGTAAAGTAACACGAACACCGTGGAAGTACCATTGAAACCAAATAAGGAAAACAAATAACAACCAATTAAGTCAAGCCGTTCTAGCACAAGTTTCTCAACAAAATTACTCCGAGATACCTCATCTTATAGTCACGAGTCTCAACCCACAATCATATGCTCACGACACCTTGTGCCCACGTTTCAAATCACAACAGTACGAACAACTCACGTGCTAATATCACAGGCTCACCATTCGCCTGGCATGGTCACAGGCTCAATATCATAATCCGTCTGGCATTGCCACAGGCTCAATATTACAACTCGCTCGGTATGGTCACAGGCTCACTATCACAATCTGACCGACATGGTCACAGGCTCAATATCAACATGGAAGCAGATATTACTAGAATACATGGGCATGATCAATAAATGTCAAGTTTTATACTCCTCAACTAGGATAAGTGGCATGCTATGGTGTATGTGTGTACTATTACAACCCAAGTCAATAAGTAATATCAAAGACATCGAGTAGCTCATCTAAGCAACACAACAAGTCACGTAATGTGTATACACAAGAAAAAACACACCACCACACGAATATCACCAACAAAATACCGCTACGCCATCACACATCATCCCTGACATTGCTACCCTTATCTCTCCGATAGCCACTCGTATCTCTCCACCCAGAAAATATCATTAGTCACCCGTATCACTCTGCATAATTGCCACCTGTATCACTCCACATAGTAGCCACCCTTATTGCTCCGCCCGGACAATAACTCAATAGCCACCTGTATAATTCTGCATAGTCAACAATAGTGAGATACCGTCCTTATGCCCCGCATAACAACAACGGTAAAACATCGCCCTTATACTTGGCATAACAACAACCAATCCGTACAAACAATTCACATGTGCTACATCACAATAATATGACATATCAACTCATACCAACAAGTGCCCATAGGGCATAACCTTTCGAAAAGAACCAACAATATCAATATTTTCACAACAAATAGTCCACTGCTCAAACACAATGTGTATAGAATCTCAATAACAGCAAAATGAACAAGAAAGTAACTCAACTATGAACAACACTCCCTTTACACAACTTCAATTAAAATAGATTAATGGCTTTCAATAACTTCAACTTCAATTAATTTCTTAAGGATAAACTCGATAATGAAGGTATTTCCATGAAATGGCAAACTTTGGATTCTAGCATATGAAATAGGCTAACAGAGAAAGAGATGGCACGAATTAGCAACTACGTCAAAATGCATGAGAATAACCCGGCAACAAAAAGGATATCATGTAAAATCAAATTGCAATAAAGAGTACAAATACCTATTATGCAAAATCGACTATAAAGCTCTACAATGGTAATCCCTTCCTCCCTCAACCAATTTCAACAAGAAATTATCCATAATAGTTCAACAACCCCACATATTACCACCTATTTTCACATGCATGGCCTATCTCCAACTCCATAACCTACTTAAACCCATAACAATTTCATGAAGCTTTTAGGACAAGGTCTTACTCGAGTAGATGATGGTCTAGTGAGTGATTCCCTTGAATCTTCAAGATTGGGGCATGGATTGATGATCAATGCACTTGGGGATTCTTTCTCTCTTTCTAAAATAGGCGTTTAACCAAGCCAAAATAATCCCAAAGTCATTTTATAAGGAATGGGCTCGGGTTATAAAATAGAAAATGGACCCTACGAACTTAGCTCTAAGGTCGCAGAGTGGACCGCAGAACAATCATGCGGCCCGCAAAATAGACCGCAGAAGTGATCCCAAAAACTGGGCTGGTCTGGGCAAGTCTGTGGCAGGTCTGCGATCTACAAACCAGTTATGCGGCCGTGAAATGGACAGCAGAATAACGATTGTACAGTCTCATAATGAACAGCACAATGATCTTCAAAATTCAATTATTTTTCTGCTCATTTCTGCGATGGGTATGCGGCCTGCATAATGGATATGCGGTCGCAACTTTGACCGCATAATTGCCTCATTCAGCAAAAATTTCCACCAACTCCTCAATGCCTTCTTCAACCCAAAGAGAGCCGCGAAGATTAACTATTACCTTCGAACACATTAGCCTACCCCGGCAACACCAAAATCTTAAATTCCTTTGCGAACATTTTACGGGGCCTTGCACCAGACTTCCAAGTCAATTCTAATCATCCTTGTTACACCCCATGTTATCCTGCGTCGAGTTGCACTGTGTGTAAAATCATATGAACCTATAGGGATTACATCACTTTATAAAGATAATGATGATTTAAAACAAGTGTTAAGAAAGTATCGTAAGGATTAGAGATCAATTGATAGAAGAGAATAAGTTTCGTCAATATAATACCCCATACCCTCGGGCTATGGTCTAACTTCTCGACATATGGAAGTAGACTCGTGCCCGGAGAGTTTTGGTTATATTCAAGTATGCAATAAAGAGCTCATTGTATAAGAAGATGAAGTCCCGAAATCATTTTAGACTTAAAAGTGGGATGAAGAAGGTTGAAAATAATATTCTGGGGTGTGTATAAAGAGGTTATGGACTAGTGTTATACAACATGATTCTGATAATGAGTACAGGAGATGTTTTAAAAATGATTAATATTCAGTAAAGTAGGGACAAGGAATTAATTATCAATTTTTAGTGGGAAGGAGAGTGTCTAGTTAAAAATAGAGAGATCCGTGTTATGCCCACGTGGGAACTGCTTAAAGGAATATATGATGATTCATAATGTGGAAATGGTAACATAAACACTAAGTGATATTTTTTATTAAAGGGTAACGTCTATATGACAAGTATTGATTTTCAAAGTGGTGGCAAATGGGGGTCGACCCTACTGTCCAGTAACTACAACTGATACATTTATGTTTTGGTGGATACATTTATGTCTTGAAAATATATGTATAGCTATCACTAGCAAGGTTTTAGCCAGTGTGGAGAAAATGCATATTTTGCTTCTTCTCAACATAGATTAGAAAAAGGTCCCCTTGAGAAATATGAGCTACAACGTGTGGAGGTAGAGGTATCTCCTTGCACTAAAGAAAATTGCGAAGAACGACATAGAGGTTATGCCCACGTCGGTTTCCTACGGATGATAACAAATTGGAGATTTCTTTGAATTGAAGTAAGCTGGAAAAGAGTAATTCTTGGAATATAAGGTAGGATTTTTTCTCTCCTAGTTATATTTAAGTTCGTCCGTGTTCTGGCTATATTGTAAGGTGAGAAATATGGAATTACAACAGCAACAACATACCTAGTATAATTCCACAAGTGGGGTCTAGGAAGGGTAGTGTGTGCGCAGACCTTACCCCTACCTATCGAGGTAAAAGATTATTTTCGATAGACCCTCAGCTTAAGAAAAGGTGAAAATAGAGAGAAGGGAAGAAGATGAAGAAGAAAGAGGAAGAAGAAAGAAAGAATAGCGAGATGTAAAAGAAATAAGAGAGATAATGTTTGATTCATTATAGAACAAGCTTGTCACTCGATATACATGATATACTAGTGTTTCCTTAGCTTAATAGAAGCGTTGTTGTCATTATAGGTTGAGGCGCTAGATGAGCTGTGTTGGTTGGGTTGTCAAGGATACCAACAAAGGTATGTTAAGGATATCCTTTCCTTCTTTTGGCATTAGTCCAAGTACAATGAAACGTAAATAAACGTCTTATCAAAATGACTCTATTAATGTTTAAGTTCGAGAATTCCTTGACTCTTGATTATCCCTTGTCAGGAGTAATAAAGATTTATCCTTCATGTTTATTGTGATCCTACTTGGGATGGTAATGTAGTAAATGATGATTGATAGTACATAATGATAATCGAAGGTGTAATGACCTTATATCACTCTGATAAGTTTCAGAAATGTATCCTTATGACCTCATGCAATTAAGATTTATCAGTAGGGGGTCAAATGGCATTGTGTGCATATATATGGTATACCAAAGGACATGATCATGGTACCCTTATCTTACATCCGGTGGGAAGTTATGTATCGTTATTTACCACCAGTTGGGCGGGAATATATTTACCGTCGAGCTACAGTCGGTCGGGCAGTTACCACCATATGACAGTTATGTATCATTATTTACCATCGGTTGGGAAGGAACATATTTACAACCGAGCTACGGCCGATCGGGCAGTTACCACCCGTTGGGCAGTTATGTGTCGTTATTTACCACCGGTTGGGCAAGAACATATTTACCATTGAGCTATGGCCTGTCAGGAAGTTACCATTGATCAGTAAGGCAGTTAATGTCACAATAATGATGTAGTCAGGACTATGGCATTATGTGTGTGTGTGTGTGTGTATATATATTGAACTTATTATACATGTTATGGCCATTAGCGGGAAGTCAGAGGTTACAGGTTGACTCTTATCCCTCTCAGTGATAATATCTTATAGTTATGTTTCATTTCTTCCTTACATACTCAGTACATTCTTCGTACTAACGTCCCTTTGCCTGGGGGTATTATGTTTCATGCCACGCAATTGTAGATAGATGAAGAGAGGATCCTCCATTGTAGGCTGCCTCCCCATATCAGCTTTTGGTTGGTGAGCTCCACTTCTTCCTAGAGTATTGCCATGTTAGGGTTCAACATATGTTATTTTGTTTTATGGGAGCATCGCGGGTCCTGTTCCGAATTATATACTATGATCATGTTTCCATAGAGTCTTTGTAGATAGTACCATGTGCATAGTTTTAGTTATAATATGTCAGTCCATCATGACGGCGCCATCCCCCTTGTATCTGTGTAAATTCTTTTAGAGTTGGTAATTCCATTAAGTTCTAAACACAATGCGCCTTCGAAAGTGCACACCTATCTCAGGTGATACCAGATAGTGCCATCATTCTTCTAAACACATGAAATCATCCATGCTGTCAAGAACTCATGACCTCTCCTTCAAAACTGAACTGTAACTTGTACACGCAACCCTCAATCCCACATGTCGCACCACATATATCATGCCATCAAATCAAAATATGAGAATCCCATTATAAACTCCGAATCACAAACATGATACATTCCCCATCAGCCAGAACCCTCTCACTTGGCCCCATCTAGGAGAACAATCACAACACACATCATACTCCTCATACCTGTAGAGGACCTCAGTCCCATGTGACGAGCGCAAAACACAACACAAAATTATATTTGGCTAGTCAAAGATAATATAGTTAATGATCATCTCCCTAGGATTGAATTTAAATAGTGTTTGAATAATCTTTAGTTGATTACTATCCAGTAAAATTAACACTTGATTTGATGATTATTAAGTACGATTAACTACCAAAGATTAAGCCTTTCACAAAAGATAGCAGATGAGCAACAAAGAAATATCAACGAAAGAAATAAGGGTAATTGACTAGACAGGTGCAAGATGGTTGACTCGAGATCCAGTTCTTGAGTTAGCTCACCCTATAATACTATTGATTCTCACGAATTAACAGATAATTAGGTTACACTTGAAGTTAATGTTCCTGTTTCGATTAAACATTAGTTTCAATAACTAATCCAGTCGAAGCATGGTAAACAATTGCAATGAAGAAAATGATGGTTATGATCTAAAGGGTAACTTCTCACGAATATTTTCCTATTTTCTAGTTCGATTAACAATAATAGGCTCTTTCTATTACCTATTTAAATCACGAATTTAAACTACAACATAAGATGTAAAGAAACTCAATATGAAGCTCCTCTTTCGATTAAGCAAAATATAAAATAACTTCACAATACGAATTAAAACTCCATCAATTAATTCCAACAATTGTCAAGAATCGAATCTCTAATAAAGTTATCAAAACACCGTATCTGTCAACACCCTAATGGAAATTACTCCATAGCAATGAAAAAAGTCATTTCAATAAGGTTTAAAAATATAGAAAACATCAGTGCTAATGATTGGATACAAACTCACGTATTGAACCGGTCGTTGGTTGAAATCTTGATGAATTCTTGTGTCTTGTTGCGTTAGTTTCTTCTCAAATCTTTCGTAGGTCAAAAGTCCTCTAATAATTGTGTTTTTGATGTATTTATACCATATAGGAACGAGCCGGGTCAAAACTATCCTTTTCTAGCCGAAACAAGATATAACTTTAAGAAATTTGTACAGGCGCACTTGAGAGGATATTCAGAGAGCTCAATCTGATAGGCAGCCCACTTTTACACAGCTGCGTCGCGGCATGCGGTGCACCATGCGGCGCAAAAGTGGTTTCTTCTCGAAGTAAATCGTTTCTTCCACTTTTTGACATTCGGACTTGGTCCTCATACGAGGCCATTTTAATAGTGGAACGGTAGCTATTTATGTAGGCGAATTCTATGAGTGGCAGATAGTCATCCCAATTATTCTTGAAATCTTGAACACATGCTCATAGCATATCTTCGAGTATTTAAATGGTACGTTCAGCATGTCCGTCAGTCTGCGGATGGAATATAGTGTTGAGATTCACTTGTGTGCCTAAGCCCTTCTGTGACGACCTCCAAATGTTAGCCTGAAATTGAGCTCCTCGGTCTGATATAATAGATACCGGCACGCAGTAAAGCCTAACAATCTCCTTGATATATAGCCTCGCATAATCTTCAGCCATGTAAGTTGTCTTAGCTGTTAGAAAATGGTCAAATTTTGTAAGTCGATCCACTATGACCCAGATGGAGTCAAACTTATGATAAGAGCGATGTTATCCAATAATAAAGTCCATATTTATCACCTCCCATTTCCAGGTCAGAATCTCTATATTCTGAATCAATCCACCGGGTTTATGATGCTCGATCTTTACTTGTTGGTAATTAGAACACTAGGCTACAAATTCTGCAATAGACTTCTTCATGTTGTCCCACCAATACAGCTCCTTAACGTCATGATACATCTTTATCGAGCCGAGATGGATGAAATATGTCAAGCCTCGACATCGGGGAGCGCATCGGCGCTCAACCGAGATACCCTGGTCAAGAAAGCCTACTTGATGTTTTTCCCGATCTTACCCTTGAATAAAGTGAAGATATGTACTAATCATTAAACAATGAGAAAATTTCACGGGCGACACCAATTTCATTACCACTGGCTACTTCATTTATAATTCCCAAAATACATTACACATTCATAGTTTGAAGTGGAACATGTGATACAAATGCAACATTTCTAGTTTGAAAATCCCAACACCAATATACAATCCACACTATGTCTATGGAGCCTCTAACAGATACAAAAGGGTACTATGATAGTGCCGGCAATAAGGCCCCGACTATACCTCATAACATTATACATAAGGAAGAAAAGTACAAGGCCCCGAAATGAAGTGGGGCTCACCAAGTCAGCTGGGAAGAGGGGGTACCGCTATCACTGATTGATACCGCCTGCTGTGGAACCACCTGTATCCATTAAAGATGCACCATCCCCAGCAAAAGGGATGTTTGTACATATGGAATAGTACTATTATGTAAGACTAAACACCCTTTCAATAGAACGAGTAAAAATTCAATGAGAAAGAACATGGAATCAATGAGAGCCTTAAACAATCTAACAATGTCAAGTTAAGAGCAAGAATAATTTCAAGTAAATAACAATGCTTTAGGTTGAGAGATCTTTAGTACCGATATACCATTGTGTTTTTAGCATGGAGTCCGATCACGACCCGATCAGCTAAGCCATCTTACTCAAAGACATCCATTCACAACACCGCCATGTGTGCGACATGGCGTCCAATCTCAGCCTGATCGGCTAAGCCGTCTCACCACAATGCTGTGTGGGTCGACATCACTTTCCCTAGCAATCATCTCATCCCAATTAAGGGGAATAATCTCAACATATCAATCTCATCCCATTTAAGGAAAATAATCTCATCACATCAATACGGGAATTTTACCCCTCAACCTCTCCTACATCGGCATGTGTAGTTTCGGGGTTAGGCTCTTTCAACATACCTTTCCTCGGTGACTAAGCGATACTCCAAAACATTCTTAATAAAAGGATTGTCAGCTTATTTCATAATATTTTACACATCTTTCCATTTCATTGCTACTAGTGACCACAAATGTAATATCATTCTTGGCATGTCGGCCGTATTTCATATTTCGTGCTCACTCCTTTCACTTTCAAGCATCATCATGGATTACAACAACAAGGCATTTCGAATTAAGACTTTAGGTGTACATGTGATCAAATAAGAGTCTTAAGCACACTGAGTTTTCTTCCACAATTTGGCATAATAACATTCTTTTGAAACATGACTTGAAGTCATAATATTTTAATACACACCATACTTGAACACATTCCCGGAGGGTAGTATAATGTGATAGGAGCATTCAGAACATATTTTGAACACATATCTTTTGACATAAAGTTTATTTGGAATAGTCAAATTTATAAGGAGTAACTCGGAACATGTGAAATAAGAACTTGGCCCATCATACTTGCGACTTACGAGAACATCGTGGGTTTCAATCTAAGATAGAAGTTTAGCCAACATACCTTGCTTGAGCTTTCCTTAGCTTACTACAATGCCCCAAATACTCCTAGCAATTTCAATCTATAGGAAGATGATAAAAATCAAATCAAAATTAGAAGGATTCTCATGATATAAGTCTCTTGGGAATTTCGTAGAACACCTATCATGCAAAATTGAATACAAGGCTTCTACAACGGTAATCCTTTCCTCCCTCAATCAATTTCAGCAAGAATCTACCCGGAACAGTTCAACAACCCCACATACTACCCCCTAATAGCACATACATGGCCCATCTCCAACTTCAGAACTTGTTTTAACCCATAACTATTTCAGGAAGGTATTAGGACAAGGTCTTACCCGGATAGCTGATAGCCTAGTGAGTGATTCCCTTGAATCTTCAAGAGTGGGAAATAATTTATGAGAAAAGGGGTTGGGGCTTCCTTCTCTCTCTCTAAGATACTCCTCTCTCTCAAAAATAGATGTTTAATCCAGCCCAAATGACCCCCAAAGTTGTCTTATAAAAATGGGATCCGGTGAAACTTTCCCAAACTTAAGCTTACGAAATGGGGTCTGCAGTCACAGGCCGGACCACAAAACGAATGTGCAGTCCGCAAAGGGGACAGCAAAAATGGCCCCAAAACTGGGCAGGTCTGGTCAGGTCTGCGGCCGATCTGCAGTCCGCGAAGGGGTTCTTCGTTCGCATAGTTGACCACAGAAATGCCATGTTCTGCAAAAATTTTCTTTCAACTCCCCAACATACTGTACAGCCCAAAAATTGTATACCGCGGTGAGCAAGCTCGCCACGAAGAATTATCCTCAAACACATTAACCTACCTTGGCGCCATGAAATTTCGAGTTCTAGGTGAAATTTACGGGGCCTTACAAAATACCCGTACTGATGAATCTCAATCATAATCTTCTCTCGCGACCTTGCCACATTAGGCGCATATAATCGGCCCTGGTATTTCACTGCATCATCTTCTCCGATTTTGAAAGTCATAATCTTACGCTGCTTAATTCCATCTCTATTCGTACTAAGGTAGGGTCTTCATATTATCGTGCTTTTACCTCGGCTACCAAAGATTATTCTGTTGTATTCTGTATAGTAACACCTCTGTCATCAGAGTCTAACAATCTGAGGTTCTCATATTAGCCAGCTGATGAAACTCTTTAGTCAACCCTTATCTACCCGCCTCAATATGTACTAAGCTTCCCATTGACTTATGGTTGAGAGCGACTGCCACAACATTGGCTTTACTGGGATGGTACAATATCTCGACATCGTAGTCTTTCAGTAATTAAAACCACCTTCGCTGCCTCAAATTCAACTCCTTCTACTTGTAGACAACAACAATAACAAACACAGAGCAATCCCACACGTGGGGTCTAGGGGAGGGTAATGTGTACGCAGACCTTACCCCTACCTTATGAAGGAAGAGAGGTTGTTAATAGACCCTCAGCTCAAGAACAGTGAAAAGGACACTATAAGCAAACAGTAAGAATGGTAAGGAAATACGATAGCAGAAACAAATAGCACAACATGTAATAGCAAAGAAACTAGGAATAGGAAGCTATAAGAGAAGTGCGAAAACTACCGGCAATAATGCCACATCATCTAATCAGCAAGGAACTCATAATAGGAAAATACAAGACTAATACTAATACTACTAGTATCACTAGAATAGACTCTCGACTAACCCACAACCATAATCCTCAACCCCCACACCTCCTTATCGAGGGTCATGTCCTCGGTAAGCTGAAGTAGTGCCACGTCCTGCCTAATCACCTCTCCCCAGTACTTCCTAGGCCTCCCTCTACCTCTCCTCTGACCCTCTATGGTGAACCTCTCGCATCTCCTCACTAGGGCATCGGTGTCTCTCGTCTTGACATGCCCAAACCATCTCAGCCTCGACTCCCGCAAATGGTCTTTCACAGGGGCAACATCCACCTAGTCCCTAATAATTTCATTTCTAATTGGGTCCTTCCTAGTATGCTCACACGTATATCTCAGCATCCTCATCTCTGCTACTTTCATCTGCTGGACATGAGATTTTTTGACTGGCCAACACTCAGCTCCATACAAATATAGTCGGCCTAGATACCACTTTGTAGAACTTGCCCTTATGTCTCGGTGGCACATTCCTATCACACCAAAACACCAGACGCAAGCCTCCATTTCATCCACCCTGCTCCAACATGATGCATAACATCCTCGTCAATCTCCCCGTTCCCCTGAATAACAGACCCATGGTATTTGAAACTATCTCTCTTGGGGATAACTTGTGAATCAAGCTTCACCTCCACTTCTATTTCCTGCGTCACCACACTGAAGTTGCACTCAAAGTATTCAGTTTTAGTCCTACTCAACTTGAAACCTTTAGACTCCAGGGTCTGCCTCCACAACTCTAGTCAATCGTTAACCTCGCGGCGCGTCTCATCAATTAGCACTATGTCATCTACAAATAACATACAACCATGGCACCTCCCCCTGAATGTGGCGCGTCAGCACGTCCATCGCCAGGGCAAATAAAAATTGGCTAAGAGCTGAACCCTGATGTAACCCCATCATCACAAGAAAATAGTCCGAGTCTCCTCCCACAATCCTCACCCGAGACTACGCTCCATCGTACATATCCTTAATCATCCTAATGTACGCTATCGGAACACCACTAACCTCCAGACATCTCCATAGAACCTCCCTTGGGATTTTATCGTAAGCTTTTTCTAAATAGACAAACACCATATGCAGGTCCCTCTTTCTCTCCCGATATTGCTCCATCAACCTCCTCACCAAATGAATGGCTTTTGTGGTCGAACGCCCAACATGAAACCGAATTGATTCGCCAAAATAGACACACTCCTCCTCACCTTCTTCTCCACCACCCTCTCCCACACTTTCATAGTGTGACTCAGTAGCTTGATACCCCTCTAGTTGTTACAATTTTGGATATCACCCTTGTTCTTCTACAACGAGACCATCAAACTCCAACTCCATTCTTCGGGCATCTTCTTAGTCCGAAAAATGACATAACAGTCCAGTAAGCCATTCCAAGCCTACTCGTCCCACAGCCTTCCAAAATTCAACGGGGATCTCGTTTGGCCTAGTTGCCCTGCCTCTACTCATCTTCCGTATTACCTCCTCAACCTCCTCAACCTTAATATGCCTACAAAACCTAAAATCTTCCGTATTACCTCCTCAACCTCCCCACAACTTCTTCCAAGCCCCCATATCTAACAACTTCTCCCCCTAATGCCTGAGCTTTGTCCTCAATCAAGGCTCCCTACTTGATCTTAGGTTGACCAAATCTCTGCTTTTTCTCCCTCTTAATCTCCAAGTCCATAGCCAAGAGCCTATGTTGGGTCGAAAGCGACTCACTCGGAATAACCTTGCAATCAGTGCAAAGGCCTTTATCCCTCTTCCTACAGAGTAAGTAATCAATCTGAGTCTTGGCTATCGCACTACAGAACGTGACCCAGTGGTCCTCCCTCTTCTGAAAGTCACGAGTTAGCTAGCACCAAATCAAAGGCTCTAGCAAAATCCAGCAACGAAGAACCACCTTCATTCCTAGCCCTAAAACCTAACCCTCCATGCACATCATCATAGCCCCTAGCCGTCTCCCCAATATGGCCATTAAAATCACCTCTTATGAAAATCTTGTCTGTGTGCGGAATACCACGCACCACCTCATCTAAATCCTCCCAGAATTGCCTATTGACCTCCTTTCCCAAGTCCGCTTGCGGTGCATATGACTAACCACGCTTAAACTAAGCCCACCAACCACTAGCTTAATAGCCATCAATGTACCGTTCACCCTCTTAACATCAACAACCAGCTCCCTGAGATCCCTCTCTACTAAGATACCAACTCCATTCATGCCCCTAGTTCCCCCAACACCCCCTGAGTACCACAGTTTATACCCGTTAACCTCACGTGCCCTAGTGCCCACCCATTTAGTCTCCTGAACACACACTATATTGATCCTCCTCTACTGGAGAATCTTTCCTAGTTCTATAGACTTCCCTATCAATGTCCCTATATTCCAGGACACAACACGCAGCCTAGCGGAGCCCTTACCCCCTTACTACCTTTTCCCCCACCTACCCGAGGACATAACCTTACTCTGCTATCACGCGCACCTGCCACTCTAATCTAAGGGATACTGCGCTGGAACCACTACAACCCGCAGCAAGATAAACTAAGCTAGAAATAAATTCAACTAAACAAGACCCCAGTTACAGAAAAGGAAATCAAAGCAAGTCCAAACACAACTAAAGCATGGCAAGTCAAATTGGAAACAAAAGTCTAAGGCAAATATTGGAATGGCAGGCAAAAAACTAGCAAAACGAAAATATGAATTACCAAACGCAAGAACGATAGAACCTAGGTTAGTGCCGAGGATGCCAAGAAGCTGCTAAATGGCGGTGAAGACCTGTGTTGCTGAGGCTAATATAACCGCCGGTAGTACACACCGGAGAGACTGCCGGGCTACTACTTAATCCATGCCCGCAGAGGAAATAAAAGAGAAAAAAGAAGAAGAAAAAGAAAGGAGAGAGAGAGGGACGAAGAGTGAAAGAGAAACTAAAAGAACAAAAAAGTAAAGAATGGGGGGGACAGGAGGGGTCGATGACGACAGGCCGGAGGTCCGCCGACGCTGATCGCTATGAGAAAAGTG
>MCJB01014448.1:14536-31359 GCA_002018475.1 Nicotiana obtusifolia | reverse complement strand
GGGGAGGAGATGGGTAGAGAGAGAAGGAAAAAGAGAAGAAGAGGAAAGAAGAAGAAAGGAGGAAGGAAAGAAAGAGAAGGATCAAGAGGACTTACCTCTGTACGCCGGTGACTCGACAGCAACAGGAATGACAATGGCGAGGGCAACTCAACGGCGACAGGGACGGCGACGACGACGGCCAGGGAAGTGAGGCGTTGGTAGGGGTTAGATCAGGGCTTTGCCCGTTAGAGAGACAGAGAGATAGCATTTTCTCTATCAAAGTATAGAATCAGAGATCTTCAATTTCACTATGTTCTTCACCGGAAACCGGCGAGGATTGAAGGTGGAATTAACAAGCGGAGTTAACTTTCTTGAAGAAGGATATAAAATAATAGTAAAATGTACTAACAAATAAAGTAAGAATATAAATAAATAATATTGTTTATATTCTTACTTATATTATAAACTCTTGTGATCTATGTAGATGTCAACATGAACGCCATATAAGTAGTGCCGCCATATCTTCAAAGAATATATTACTGCAGCCAATTCCAAGTCATGAACCGGGTAACTCTTTTCATGTTTCTTCAATTTTCTCGATGCATAAGCAATGACCTTCCCATGCTGCATCAATACGCACCCCAAACCTATACCCGAGGCATCACAATATATCACATAACCTTCTGTTCCTTCTGGGAGAATGAGCACTTGCTATGATGTCAATCTATTCTTCAGCTCCTGAAAACTACGTTTACAAGCGTCAGACCACTGGAACTTTGTAGCTTCTGTGTTAACTTAGTCAATGGTGCTGATATTGCGAAAAACCCTTCTACAAACCGCTTATATTATCTTGCTAGCCCCAAGAATATACAGACTTCTGATGGTATTGTAGGTCTCGGCCAATTCTTCACTACATCGATCTTCTGAGTGTCAACACTAATACCCTCGTCAGATATCACATGGCCAAGGAGTGCTACTGAGTTTAGCTAGAATTCACATTTGGAGAGCTTAGCATATAACTTACGATCCTGAATACCATCCGCAAGTGGCATGCATGTTTCGCCTCCAAACAAGAATACACTAGAATGTCATCAATGAATACGATCACGAACACATCAAGATAGGGTCTGAATACACTATTCATGAGATCCATAAAAGCTGCTGGGCCATTTGTTAACCCGAGCGACATCACCAAGAACTCAAAGTACCCATATCTTGTTCGAAGACCATCTTCGGAATATCCTTCTCCTTAACCCTCACCTGATGATACCCTAAACGTAAGTCAATCTTGGAGAAATACATGGCACCCTGGAGTTGGTCAAACAGGTCATCAATCCTCGGAAATGGATACTTGTTCTTTATAGTAACCTTATTCAACAGTCGATTATTGACACACATCCTTAATGATCCTTCTTTATTCCGTACGAACAAGACTGATACACCCCAAGGTGAAGTGTTAGGCCTAATGAAGCCATTATCCAGCAAGTCCTTCAACTGCGCCTTCAACTCTCACAACTCTACTGGGGCCATCCTGTATGGAGGGATAGAGATCGACTGAGTGTCAGGCAACACATCAATGCTAAACTCAATCTTCCTTTCAGTTGGAAGGTCTTGAAGTTCATTTGAGAAAACATCTGGAAATTCATTGACCACGGGAATTGATTGTAGAGTAGGCAGCTTCGCCTCCGCATCTCTAACAAGAATGAGATGATAATATAACCTTTTGAGATCATCTTCCTTGCCTTAAGATAGGAAATAAACCTACCTTTTGGCGTAGCAGTGCTCCCTTCCATTCAATGACAGGTTCACCGGGAAACTGAAACCTAATCATCTTCATACGACAATCAACGTTTGCATAAAATGATGCCAACCAGTCTATTTCCATTATCACATCGAAATCAACCATTTCTAACTCAAATAGATTCGCCGAGGTTTGATGACTACAAATCATCACTGTGCAACCTCTATATACCCTTCTAGCAATCACAGAATCTCCTATCGGAGTGGATACCACAAGTGGTTTACTTATCAATTCAGGTTCAACGCTAAACTTATTAGCCACGAGGGATGTAACATATGATAATGTAGATCCTGGATCAATTAGCACATATACATCATAAGAAAACACAGACAATATACCTGTAACAACATCTGGAGATGACTCGAGATCCTGTCGACCTGCTAGAGCATAGGTTCTATTTTGAGTCCCGCTCGATCTCGGCACTACACCTCTACCTCTACCATGACCTGTCAACTGTTGAAAACCCCGTAATTGGAGGCCGAACTGATAAGGAAGAAACAGACACATATCCAGTCGGCTGAGCCATACCATCACCTCCTTTGTTAGGACAATCCCTCATTACATGGCCAGGCTATCTGCAGGAATAGCATGCATCAGAACCTTGATGGCACAGTCTAAATTGGGACTTGCCTCACTAATCACAACGGGGTGCTGGGGTCTCGTCTGACTAGTATCCCCATGATATTGCGAGCCTGATGCCCACAAACAAGACTCTACTAGACACGGTCAGTAGACAACCCTAGGATGGAACTGCTCTGATACCCCTTTCGTCACAACCCAAACCGATGGGCCATGATGGGTGCCTTAGTCTTTCCTGTCGAACACCCCTAAGCATTAGACTAAGATATAAACATGAAATAGGCGTAGGTCATGCATAACATTTGTCAATAAACTACTGAATCATGTGAATAACATACGTGAGAAAATATGCCCAAGAGACATATATATATATATATATATATATATACACATTTAGGCATATTACATACGGACCACGGTAGGGCGAGCCGACAAGGCTGCTGCTCTGATACCACTTTCGTCACAACCCAAATCGATGGGCCATGACGGGTGCCCTAGTCTTTCCTGTCGAACACCCCTAAGCATTAGTCTAAGATATAAACATGAAATAGGTGTAGGTCATGCATAACATTTGTCAATAAACTACTGAATCATGTGAATAACATACGTGAGGAAATACGCCTAAGAGACATATATATGTACATATATTATACATACGGACCACGGTAGGGCGAGCCGACAAGGCTGCTATGGACCATTATATATCAAAATTGAAGCCGACAAGGCCACACATTATCCAACTATACATGACTGTCTACAAATCTCTAATAGAGTATACAAGTGTATAAAAGATGGGATTGGGCCCTATCATACCCATATATGTATACAAAAATATCGTACCAATATCCAATAGCAGCTCCGGATCAAATGGAGCACGCCAACTCTCGCTGAGAAAGGATCCTAAGAAGGGGGACTATTAGCCTATCTACCTGCATCTGCGGGCAAGAAACGTAGGTCCCCAGGCAATCTGGGCGTCAGTACAAATAATGTACTGAGTATGTAAGGCATAAAAATTGGTATACAAAAGACATGAAGGAAACATGAAGTAAAGGACTCAACTTGTATGTATGGATAGCTTTGTGAATCATGAAACATTTATAATGTCATGCATAGGAGTATAAATGTCATATCATGCATAGGTATATGCTTAATGCTTACATAACATCATCAAGCCTCTGAGGGCATCCCATCATATCATCTCGGCCTCAGTGGGCAAAATCATCAATGTATTCCAACTGATCAGGTGGTGGTGCATATATAATGTCGTAACCTTTCCCCACACCCCATATACATATAATATACGCGTATATATACTATCTAGTCATGGGTCAATGTACATGTATAAATGAATGTAATGCATAAGAATCAAGTCAATAACATCTCTCGGGATGTTATAAGATCAATATGCCTTCGGTTAATATCACGAAATAAACTTTATCACTAATGTATTTTTTGAGACCCTTAAAAGATGACTTAATAATAGGACATATGGGGAATCAATAACATAGGCAACCCTAGTACTTCTAAGAATAGAGCCATTTGTGAAAGTTGCGTGTTTGCTCGTTTCATTGTATCATATGGACCATGCTAAAAGGAAAGAGGGGATAGCCTTAACATATGTTATAGAAATCTATCCAATAACAATGCTAAACTCAGCTCATTGCACCTTAATCTACAAGAACGACAATGAAGCTATTGTCAAGCTACGAATGACTCTCATTTATATAATGAAAGTAACATAATCTGTAGTAAAACGGGCAGCATTTCCCCAAATTTTCCTGCTTCCTCAAGCCTACTATAGGCGAGACAGAAACACCATACAATCAACAACTTAAAAATGACCTAACTACAATTTGGGGCCTTTCATACAACAAAAAGCCCAAATATACCATAACACACCCAATCGATAAGTTATCAATTAGCTTGAAAATGCAATGAGGAGCGACCAACCTACTATCCTACCACATGTAGCGTTTCTCCATGCCCTTTACCCTTTCAAACCCCATAAATCAGCAGCACAATTGGCCAACACGAGTGTACTACAAAATAGTCCACTACAAGTGAAATAAATCGAACGGACGGCTTTCGATCACCGTCCTGTGAGTTCTAACTATTAGGAAATGAATTTATCAACCTTCCTTGAGATTTAAAAGCTTAAATACAGCAAGTAGGCGTTTTCTTAACTATGAAGTACCTTCCAAAACTCAAACTACAAAGAAAAAGAGAGGTGTTATAATGATACTTACGTCGTAGGGATCGTTCTAATGCTATTGCTTCTTAATTTCGTACCCGAGATGTTAATCCTTTTTTTGAAACCCTTGTAAGAATCTTAAGAATAAGTTTATAGGTCTTGTTTGTTTGTGGTCTCTGGACAAATGAAGAAAAAGACGGCATAAGGGATATATATATCCACTTTTGAAAAGTCAAAGAGGTGCTTGCTTGGCCCCTAAAATTAGCCCTTCATCAGACATTGATATCTTTTTACCCCGATATCGTATGAACGAACCGTTGAGAGTGTTGGAAAATAAATTTCAAGACCTTCAATTTTTTATATAATATTTCCCAAAAGGACCTCATATAACATAAGACATGTATTTCTCAAAAAGCTTCATTACAAAGAAAATCCTTAGTCGGTTTTTCCGCAACTTAAATCTGATTTCTCCCAAACTTTATATTTTATATCCAAACGTCATATATAGTCATATTATGACTTTAGACTCATTTCAATCATGATTAACAAGTCTCATATTCATTATATATTACCTTGGGATGCACAGGATGTAACAAGGTGCTATACCCGGCCGACTATAGCGCGACTCGGTAGAGTAAAATAGGTACAAATATATAATGCATGCTGGACTCATTGGAATTACTGAACCTTTCAGAGTGACATAAGGTCGATATCCTCTATACACATTATTAGGACTAACTCTTCATCATGAATCTTATAAGAATCAGGAAGTACCAACAACATTGATGACATAAGAATAAGAGAAGCAACATCAACATCGGTCGTTCTATAAGAAGGGAAACAATGTAAGTACTGCTAGCTTCTAAGAGTGGAGTATCATTGGAAGCTCGTTCATTACATTATGTACAATCGGAGTCATGCAAAAGAAGCAAAGGGATATCTTCACATATTTCGTATATACTACCCAATCTCAAGCTATGCAAAAGTCACAACTCCTTAGTCTATAATAAGAGAAATGATACAATCATTATCGTTTATGCATCGTAACTATTATATATCGGCCGCAACTTATTTTATGATGAAATGGACAGCACCTCCTCTATTTATATGACTTTCCACAAGTTAAAACAATCACCAAACAGCCCGAACAACATCAATAATAATCATATTAGGCCTCCCAAAATAGTCCACCAACTAACAATATTACTAACAAGTCTTTTGATATATATCTCACAAGTTCTAGCTTCAACGACTTAGCCATAGCTTGGATAATCTTAAATACATGTAGAGTAAGAGGTTCCATACCTTTAAACAGAAAAAAGAACTCCAATTTTACCTTATTTCACCGCAAAATATCCTTCCAATGCTGCCACAAGAACAAGGAAGCGAAACTAGCAATCAATTTAGGTTTTTCGGCACTAGAATCACTTTGGAAGACTTGAAATCACCCAGGTTTGAAATTTAAAACTTGAAATTTAAAGAACTTATGCCACTTAAAACAACCTCCCACACGATATGGAACCACACAAAAAAATCAGCAACAACAAGAAGAACAAGAAACTAACCAACGCCACGTCATTTCCGACCCTTGATTTGTGTTGTTTGCCCTTTGTTTGGGTGTTGGATCATTAGAGAACCTTGAAAGAAAGTTTTTAGATGTCTAGTGTCTGAAGAGAGTGAAAAAGAGTGAGTTAAAATAGGCTTAAGGCGTCTCATATATATCAATATATCTCAATCGCCTAATTGGGTCCCACAGAGAGCTACTTGCGTAGTCTTGTGAAAACGCGAATATGTCTCTACTCCAACTTCGTATAGACAAACGGTTTAATTAATTGGAAACTAGACTAGTAGATCTTCAATTTAGTGGGTGGATCACCCCGTAATTTGCAGGTACATTGAGAGAAAAACTTAGTAACATTAGACCTATATTTTAAGTAAAATTATGAACGTAAGTTGCGACAACTTTTTGCGTCTTTTGTTTCATAACTCGCTTGACTTCAAGACTTATGGTACGGATATTATATGATTCAAATACCTTAAAACATGACCTTCTTATCATATAAGCACTTCTAGTTTTACCCGATAATACGGGTTACAACATCCTTGATTCATTTTAATTCTAACTTCTAATACTTTTTAACCATTCTTATACACCCTTGTATCATTTAAGACCAATTGGATTAACTTCTTATTGTCTCAAAGATAATCTCTCCTTATATTTACATTGAATAACTTATGCCGTGATTTAACATGTGCGTATATGGGTTGTAACAATATGACCATGCGAACACATCTTTAAACTAAAATAAAAGTTAGATCAGGGCATCCCTGGTTTTCGGGTCGTCATAGATGCTTATCTTTGTTTCCCTGACTTCTTATGAGTTTCCCAAGTTAATTGGCTCGATTTCATTTAGATTTGTCTTAGGATTATTTTCATACTGTTCCAATTCTCTACTTGTTTCCCTAAAATCCTCATTTTCATCATATTCTGCTTCTTGATACACTATTTCGAAGTTAGACAGTGCTTTAGGATATTGGCATGAATTCTATAAGCATGTCATGTTATTAAAGTCCGTATTAACATAACTGAAAGAAGATAAGAAAAATCAGGAAAAAATAAAAGAGACATTCATTAAAGATGAAACATTGATTTCATTTCATTTAATTGAAAGAAAGAAGGGTTTAAATCAGAAAGTAAGACAATAAATTAAAAACATTCAGATTACACCTTGAAATAACCTAAACGCAGAAAGGACGGTAAGACAGACTACCGGGACTCCCGTCTAACAGGGAATGGGGTAGCCTCCCAATTTTTGAGCTCAAAGTTGGGGCCTATATAATGCACTTTAGCACGACTCGTGCCTTCCCTGGGCTGTACCATGTTGGACTCCATCAAAAACTCTTTCAAATCTTCACATATCTCGTCGATTTCATCAGATGTGAATACTTGTTCCTCTTCTTCATCTTGTTTTGACTTGTCAAAAGACTGTGAAATGTCTTGGACGGGCTTTGAGAGATCCCATACATTTTCCTTATGCTCCTTAGCGCATTGTTTATCAGTTGGAGTGGGCAGGAAGCCTAGTCCAAAGGATCCCTCATTCTTAGTTGACGAGATAGACTTAGTGATGCCCTGCAGGGATGCTCCCAACCCTTTTCCGCGCTTGCACCCGTTCTTGATCATTTGTGTTACTACCATGATAGAAGTATTGGATAAGCAACGCTGAGGCTGCGGGGTCCCTTCTTTAAATCTGTCGCTGACCACAATCTCAAAAGATTCGTAGACAATATGTTCACCGCCTTCCTTTCCTCAAGACATGGAATTAGGGATCCGGGAAATTGACTACTCAGCTTCCCCATGAACGACATTGGTTCTTTTGTTCAAACTTAACCATTTGATGAAGTTTTGAAGGGATAGCCACATCAGCATGAATCCAGGGTCTTCCCAGGAGGAAGTTGTATGATGTTTCCATATCCAGCCTTGTAAGCTCACTTGAAAATCCACGGGACCAATGGTCAACACCAAATTAATCTCTCCAATGGTATCTCTTTTGATTCCATCATAAGCATGGACATACACATTATTGGAACGGATCCTATCCGTGTTAATTTTCATTTTTTGGAGAGTAGAGAGAGGGCAGACGTCAACCTTGGAACCACCATCGAGCATGACCCTTTTCACATAGTTCCCCTCACATTTGATAGTTAACAGAAGGGCTTTGTTGTGTCCTGCTCCCTCAACCGACGACTCATTGTTGCTGAAGGATATTTTGTTAACCTCGAAGAATCTCTCGGTCATTCATTCTAATTATGCCACTATTGTTGCATCGGGAATGTAGGCCTCATTCAGGGTTTTAATTACACCTTCTGGTGCTTATCTGAATTCAAAAGCAATGATAAGAGGGAGATTTGTGAGGGAGTCTTCCGGAGTTGATCCACTATGGGGTACTTAGGGTCTTTCATCTTTTTGAAAAAGTCCTCAGGTTCTTCTTTTGTAGCTAGTTTCTTTAAAGACATTTGACTGTCCCGATTTTATTTTGTCTTCCTCAATTCTTCCGGAGTATAATACCTCTCAGACCTAGTCATCTCATTAGCATCTCCAGCAATTTCCTTCCCCTTGTAGGTGACAATAGTCTTAGTTGTAATTCTAGGGTACCGTTTTGGTATCTTTCGCTTGACTTTGAGGCGCGGGGCTAATTATCATAGAGTCAGTTAGCTTTCCAATATTCTTAGGACCCGCACAATCCTTGGTGGTCCTCCGTATACGTACAACTTTGGCACACTGAGCGCGAGCTTCTTTTCATTAATTTTCTTCGAGGCATTCAAAACAAGTTGTTCTTTCCTTATTGCCTTTGGGACATACAACACTAACTTCTTCTCCATAACTAGCTCAACTTTTGTTTAAGAGGCTTGAGAGGCCGAGATTGATTTCTTCTCAGATTTAGTGACTATTTTGGGTTTGTCCTTGGTTGTGGAAATGATTATAATAGTTTTGAATGCTGGATCAAGTTCCCGTACCGGCCTGTTGGTGTGAGCGGGCAGAGGGTTGTTTGTCACATTAGAGGCTTCCTCCTACCTAATGACTATTGCCTTGACCTTTATTAGGTCCTCCACAGCTTTCTTTAATGTCCAACAGTTCTCTATTTATATCTTGCACCGGCTCTATACGAGGGGGACTCAAGGTTCGGCCGGTTCGGTGCCATTGGTTGCAATAAACCCAGTCTAATTAACTTTTTAAACAGACTCGAGTATAAGTCTCCAATAGGGGAAAAATGATTTCTTCTATGGGGTTGTCTTTGACGGGGGTTGTATTGGGGAGCATTCTGTTGAGGTCGAGGGGTGTATGGTGCTTGGTTGTGGGTATTTTATGGATGGCAGTTTTTGGGAAGTGGTGCTCTTGTTTGTTGGTTTTGAGGGCCGGGCATATGGTTGTGCGTTCATTGCCACATACTAGGGCGGTGGCATGGCGTAAGCGATCTCTTGGTGAGGGTGGTAGTGTTGTGGGTTTCTAGGCTGCATGTTTGATTGGCTAAAAGCCCTTCGAGTCCCCCTTGAACTTGAAGGCATCATGGCTCCCTCCTCCCGTGTTGCCAACCCTCCGAAACTATTTTGAATTGCTTGGGATGTGGCTTTGAGAGCAGCTTGGCTCAAAATTATTCCAATTTTCAACCCATTTTCCATCAATGCACCAATCTTTATGGCTTCAGAAAAAGGTCTACCCATGGCCGACATTATGTTATTAAAGTAGTCGGCCTCGGGCTTGAAGTAATTCGGTGATCATTTCTGCCTCATCCATCAGCGGCTTGACTCTTGCCGCCTACTTTCTCCACATTATGTCATACTCACGGAAGCTTTTCGTGGACTTCTTCAAATGTGACAGAGAATTCCTATCGGGGGAAATATCCACATTATACTGAAATTGGTGGACAAATTCTTGGGCTAGGTCATCCGACACATGCAGTGCGAGTTTTCTTCGTCCATATACCATTACAAAGCAATCCCAGTGAGACTCTAAATGAAATACGCCATCAGCAGTTCTTCTTTACCACCGGCACCCCTTAAGTGGTTGCAATATCTTTTCAAGTGAGCAATCGAGTCACCATGCCCGTCATAGTTCTCAAATTTAGGAGTTGTGAAATCAACAGGAAGAAGCACTTGTGGGAACATGCACAAATCGGAATTAGAAATGCTTTTCTAGCCATATCAGCCTTGCATGTTTTTCACGCTCTGTTCTAAGATTTTCATTTTCCAAGCATCTCCTCATAATCAGCATTCTTAGCAGTTTTCTCCACTTCAACCGAATAGTCATACTAAATGGGACTGGTTGAATGAATCAGGTTTAACATAGGTGATCTCGGGCGAAAAATGTGGACCTTGTAGAGTTAAAGTTGGTGGCTCAGTGTATGATCTTGGTATGTTTGGCTAAAGGGTGGTGAAGGTGGGAGCCGCAGAAAGGACCATTGGTGCTATTCTTGGTACAGGTGCCTAGGGACGAGCTGCAAAAAGCATTCTGGTAACACTGTTGGGCATGAGACCATACCCATAAGGGAAGAATGAGTTTGGCATAGGGATATTGGTGGTCCCGTCTGTCCTAGGCACCAATTCTAGGAACCCGAGGATAACAATGGGGGGTCCTTTTTCATTCACCCATGCGTCCCACATTTCTATCATGCAGACCTTAAGTAGTCTATTCTCTTCAGTTGTGGCTGACTGTGGCAGGATGGCTGGTGCCAGAATATCTTCTGAGTTGACAATGAGCAAGTTACTTTCAATGACCATCGGTACATTTCCCTTTGAATAGGTAAAATATGAATGATAGGCCAAATTACCGCAAACCAACCACCGAAAAGATAACCTATTGTTTGACATACACAACAAACTTGTTAGTTTATAGTATTTAACAGATAGAAAATCGCACATAGGTATTCAATGCACCTAACAAATAAAATATTTCTATCATGTGTTTAAACAGTTGCATGCCTCATTCGGCTTCATTTGTTGTCTCACTTCTTTTTATATCTTTCTTTTTCTTTTCTTTTCTCACAACCTGTCTTTTGACCTTATTACCCTCTGTATCCTTTGGTTTATTTTTCTTACTTAGGTTTTATTTATGGTTTAGATAGCATCCTTCGGGGATTTCCTACATATCTTGATACAACATGAATCGGACCATTACGTGGTTCAAGGAAATGAATGCAAAAATTAAAGAAGAATATTTTTGGGTTTTTTAATATTTTCTTTAAGCAAAATCCTTTTGGATTTTCATTACATCATAACAGACTCTAAACTGAAGAATATAATGAGAGTAACATAATAGACTCAAAGTGGAAAATAAACAACAGACTCGATAATCATAGAGTTAATACAAGAAAAAAACAAACTCTAGACTCAAAAGCAAAACTCTAGCCAAGCACCTCTGGTGACATCCATTAGTGACTGCTCCGGCCCGTTCTCAATCTCGTCATAAAGAACCTCCAATTAGCCATGAATTGACGAGCGAAGTTCAACGTTGTCGCGAAGAAATGGCCTTGGTCATCTTTTCACAATCATTGCACTACTTGGCGGTATAATTGGCCATTTCACAAATTTTGATCTTTGTGGCCCTCTAGTCCCGAATCATTTGTCTAATTTGCTCTTCTCGGGCCTCCATAACTATTGTGCCTGGTCCTTCTAGTTTTGTAGGTTTATCACATTCCCCTCTATCTGGTTCAGAAAGTTGTAACAATGTTCCTTTTGTGCCTTAAAAATCTTTGGCTTGTCGACCTATTTCATTTTCAAGGACGCTCAAATCTTTCCTGAAGCCAAAAACCTCTTCTTCATGGTTCATTTTTGCCTGGTGGACCAATCTTATACGGTTGTCCAAGTCTTCCCTAATTGGATTATCCTCTCTAGAGCTCTTCCCAGTTCTTTCTCAGTTTTTGTTAAGTCAACCGCATGGACAAACACCTTTTGCCTCAAATTGGCGATGTTTTTTTTTATCCCTTTTGCTTCTCACTGGTATCTCTGATGTTCTTTTGATTTCTCGGAGTTGGGCTCGAAGGGTATCATTTTTGCGAGCCAGCCTCTTCTTTTCTCCCTCAACCTCGCGGGCTTGAAATTCTTTCTAAGCTAAGGACTCTCAATTATTCTTTCAAGGTACTGATAGTAGCCCCATATTTTTCTTCTTTGCTACCCAAGCCCACTGTTCTTGTGTTGCATCGACAAATTCTTGGACGTGGGGCCTCATTATAGGTCTCTCAGGCTCATCGTTCACCATTGCTCTATTCTCATACCAAGCAGTATATCCGGGCTCAACCTCACCTATGGACAAGTCATGTACTCAGGTATCTGGTCCGAAATACTGGCATTCGCTCCAAATTTGACAAACCATATTTTGGAAAAATGCAGCTTCGGGATGTAACTCGATCACATGAACACTAAGATCTTCATCTCAAGGAAACAACTAACACCTCCCCAATTTCTACAACACTATTTGAGGCATACGGCTGAATACTACGGAGATCCATCAAATAAAAAATAGTGATTGGTGGCAGGCATATTAATAACCTCGTCGACAGGAATCAAACCAAAGGTCCATTCTATCTTGCTCGAAGTCAATGATCGGAGACGGGTGGTCCAAGCTCTAACCCCCTCTAGCATCATGTAACCATTCACCCTTGTTTCAAATTCTTCAATGCAACTTCCCCTACTTGCATAATAGTTCGTATACCTGGGGCAGTGACAAAGGTGCTCCAATAACCACATTTATAGCAGAAGGTTGCCTCCCTCAAAAAATTTAGCTCCGGCCTTGTAGGATGTTAAAGCTCAGAACATGTCTAACATGATCATGGGTACAAGTGTACTCTTGTCTTGAGTAGTCAAAACTTAAGCAACTCCGGCTAGGCGTAGGCCGATGTTCCTATCCTCCCGCGAGAATACCAAGGTGCCAAATAATACCACTATGAAAGAAAACTCTTGTGTATCTCCCACCTTCCCCAATTGCCTTTGTTACAGAGCTCGATTTCATTAATCTCAAATCCCTTTGGTTGTCCATAACGCTGGTACAAAAACAGGAAGGAGTAAAACCCATCTACCAAGTCGGAAGTCTTGATCTGCCGGCTTATTTTCAAAAGATCCAGAAACTTGTGAGGAGTGAAGGTTCTCGGGCCTATAAGGTATTTATGCCTTATATCTATACGTCCAGCATAGCCATCTATTTCCTCCAAGGTAGGTGTCAACTCAAAGTCCGAGAAATGAAACACATTATGGGTCAGGTCCTAGAATGGTATTAACGCTTCTATCAGATTGCTTCTGGGCTTAATCTTCATCAAACCAGTGAGTGCCCCCAAATACCGTGTGACACAATCCCATCTTTCTTTCCCCAAATCATTCCACCACATGTGAAGCGTTAATGGGATCTCATCTGCGACTCGCATGGGTATGTTTTGGACACATTATGCATGTTTGAAGGACAAAAGTTTGTCTTACACAGCTAATAATGTTTAATATATTTTATCATATTTTTTCCTTTATTATAGTTAACCCGTCGTTAATTAATAGCTGGGGTGGTTCAATTAATATTAAAATTGGGCTGGCAAGGTGAAGCCCTGAGGCGTCAGGACTTTCTGAGATGACATGCCTTAATCAGTGATGTTCCAGGTCTTTAAAGGACCTCGAAATATTGGGCGAAAATAATTGCAAGAGTCCAGAGTCCACTCAACTCTACACTTAGGCATAGGCCTAGCTGAACTAATTAACAGGCCCTACTATCTCACGTGGGCAGAGGTCCACTAAACCTATACACATACTACTCAATGCTCAAACATTATAAACCCAAGTTACAAAACCAATATCCTATATTCAATTACAGTGGAATAAAATATTAAGAGAATTTTATATTTCAATTCAACTAGCTTATTACACAAATAACCACTCTATCATCACTTACACATTTGATCACCAAGTCCATTTTCAAAATTAAACAAGAAGACATAGATTTGATTAATTACAAACCAAAATTCTTCAATTTCGAAATTTTTATGTTTTGTCGCATCTAAACCCAAATCGTGATTAAGCTACTTCTATGCTTATAGCTATCGCTATTTAAACAAGGTGACCACAGAAATCCATCCTTCTACATGAATGACTATTTCTACAAATGCAGTTGCAATTGCTGAGCATCTAAACATGAAATAATTTCTAACTAGTTAGCCAAGACATGATTTCCCCAAAGAATACTTAGCTGACCAGCTTCGATTCACTCACGTGTATGCTCTTTTAGATCCAACAATCTCAATTCAAACTGACAATGAACTTTAAAACACTGTTGATAATTAACAAATTAAATCCTTAATTGGAGTAAGGAAGCATGAATGCTTGACTAGTTTCCTATTTAATTAAATCATTCATGAAATCAAGCATGCTTGAAAACCATATGAAATCTAGAACAATTTGAACACATCCATAACCAAACAACTATACATACTTTCTTATTTGAAATTCAAATAATTTCATTACTAAATCAGTACAAAATAAAAAGCTTTTGAGGTGTATCTGTAACAAAAATTTGTGCCAGATAAAGGCTAGAATGAAGAGGATGGAGCTCAGCTACCCAATAACCAACCCAAATATCTCTTTAAGAAATTCAAGAAAGAGAATTGATCTTTAAAACACCAAGCAATAAAATTAGCTTCAAGTTTCTTCTTGAAACCCCTATTTTCTTTTGTTTTTCAGAACTCTTTCTAATTTCAGATATCAATTGGTATTTTAAGGCTGCTAAGTGTGTGTCAAAATGAGAGAAGGCGATCTTTTTATAGGTTAATTCGTAGGGTTTCCATCTACCCTTTTTATTTTCTTTTTACCCTCTCCTCTTTTCTATTTTATTCCCCAGCCCCCTTACACCTGACCTCTTTAGGCTTTTTCCTTACTAATGAGTCCCCCTCCTCTCTTTCCTAGAAGCTTGTTGGTAGTTACTTAATTATTTCCTAAGTATAATCACGATATTACCCCATACATCCCTGTTATTTACCTTTAGTCACTACTAAATGCCTGGGCCTTTGGCCAACAGGCCAATGTCAATGACCACCTTTCACGATCAGGCTCTAGACTTAGCGTACTTACCTATCAAACAAGATTGGCCCAATCCTTAAGGATAACATAATTCAGAAAACATAGTTGAAAATCAAATAGTCTTCATACTTAATTTGAAAAACTAAAACAAACAATCGTTTAAGCAAATCAAAATGCAATTAACCTAATTAAATATGAAACTAAATTAGAACTACATGCAATTGAAGAAACAGTGCTACATTAAAACCGGTAATTACATATAATCTATTAACTAGGACTAAGTTGATTAAGCAGACTGACACTTAATTAATGACATGTGATTGACTTAATAAAGAAAGGATGTCAAAGGGGATACTCATAGAGCTTTGAAAGACTAAAAGACAAGAAAAAAATGACTGTCGGCTGCTTGGACATTGATCAGCAAAAAGTTTTGACCTACGAGTACCTATTGGACTTTGAAATCTAATAAGTACTTCATAGGTTAGAATATGTTAAAATCAACAGATCATGGCGTTGGTAGGGAACTTTGGCAAGCAAAGAGTATTCTTACATGACTAATGACTGGAGTTTTCGACTTAGGTCAATGCTACATGTAACTATATCTATTCCAGGATGAAGGAAAAGAACCAAGGGTGGCAATGGGGTGGTTTTGTGGTGGTCAACCGATTTTGATCAGATTCTGATGGCCGTGAATCAACATGAAATAAACTCCAAATGATAGTCCTCACTGAGACCAGTCGATTGGTGTAGATTTTGTCGTCATATCACCCGAATTAAGAAGTAATCAAAAAGGGGAAAAGGTTAGGATTCTGTCTTTTCTAGACCGTTTAATCGTGAGATTCTAGGGGGTTTCAAGAAAAACGGATAGTAGATTAGGAGTGGGGGAGGGGGGGTGAGGATTATTTGGAAAAATATAGGGGTCGTTTGGTGGTGATCCACCACCGTGAAGCGATTTTCTGCAGCGGTCAACAGTGGTGAAGGGGTGGCTTCAGGGTGGTGGGCAGAGGAAGAAATTTTCAGCCGCCCAGGAGAGGAGAGAGTTAGGAGAGAGGCGGGGCGAAACTGAAAAATGAGATTTTTGGGGTTTTGTTATATTAAAAAGGGGAAAATGGGAAAACGACACAATATTGGTTAAGTACTGTGTTGTTTGGTATTGTATGTGAGACCGGCTAGACTGGATCGGGTCAAATGAGTGGGCTGGGTGAAATCAAAGGCAACTGCGCCATCTAAATTATTTGGCCCAGTTTATATATAAAGCATACGACCCTTTCCCTTTTCTTTAAACCAATTTTAAAATTAGCCAGTTTTACAGTTTAATTCCTAATTAAATCTTATTTTACACAATTAGCCCATTTTCTTTTTTAACTAATAATCAACTAATTAAAATTGGGCGTTAACAAATTGAGATAATGATTGAGCTATTAGTAAATCCTAACAATACATAAATACTTATATGACTAATTTCTTATGATTTTTTAATTTGAAAATGCAAGGGGCATATACTTAAGGATGAAATGCAATTAAAGGTCCTAAAATGCAAAAACAAATAAATAATAAAAGGTAACAAATAGTTTTGACAATTAATTTAAGACGCTCTTAATTATGCAAAGAAAAGTCATCAATCAAATAAATAAAAATTCCTACAATTCTATGAAAAGATAAAGAGGATCATTTTTTTTAGGAACATGGCTCCTTCATTCACTTGCACATGAACTCAGAGTTTCGCCA
>MCJB01014448.1:0-14520 GCA_002018475.1 Nicotiana obtusifolia | reverse complement strand
GAGAGCTTTAGTAGAAGCTTTACCCCTTGCTTTACAGAGATAGGTATGAACTGACTAAATAACTAGATTCTCTTGGAATGCTAGCTAAGCTAATCATCTTAGTTCCCATAAATTTAATCAATAAGGTTTTTGATTGATTCAGGGCGCCGCCCCTCTACTTAGAATTAGAACCCATTGAGGAAGGCCTCGACCCAGGAATTGGAGAGTGGCCGAGTGGTCAAAAGCGGCAGACTGTAAATCTATTGATATTTTTCTACGTAAATGTTTTAAAACTATTTTGATGTATTGTTTAAGACCAATTTATATGGTACAAAAATTACATGCTCACAATGTGGGACAAATCCTTTAGTCGATATGATACCGAAATATTTATTTGAGATAATTTATTATTATTTTAAATATTCTCAGTTTTACTAGATGTTTTTACCGTTACTTGAATTTATTGTTATCGAATAAAATAATATGATTGATAAGAACTGAAATGCTCTGTATTGTTTTAAAAATATTTTTATACAACTATTGGCTGATTACAAAGAGAAGTATAAATGGAAGGAGACTTTGAAGGATCCCGTAACTAAGGCGGGTTCACTAGACCTGGCAGCACCTTGTAAATTCTAAATTACTCATTACCATTTAATCCCCCACTAGTAGAAGATAGAACTAGCCTACCATTACAGATTTCCCTCATGTAGGGACTACCGTTATATTTGATTTCTTGCGAGGAGTCCACAGTTATACTGATTACATAATCCATTCATAGAAACCTCCCAAACATCAATATTGATATTACACAATGTTTATCAAGCTTATTACCGAAGTATCAATTGATTTATATTACATGAAATGCATTTTGAGACTGGTTATTGTTTATTGTTTCTGAAAAGGCATTCTTATGATATTTTCTGTTTAATATACTAGCATGTTTCTGACTTGTTCCCATTAAAAATGATTGTGGTTTAGTGTTATTACTCACCAAGCTAGCGACTCACTCCCTGCTATTTTTTACAGAGACAGCAATTGACGCAAGTAAAGATTTCGTCAATTAGAGAGTACGAGTTGATAGTTCTTGGTGAGTCCCATATTTGTTTGCTTGGGCAAGGAGTTTAATTAATTATTACGGTGTTTTCTTTATAATCTTAGAGTGGCTCCATAGTCATTTTTATTAGTTTTTTGAGTATTCATTCGTTATATTGGACTAGATACTAGTATTATACTTTCTTTGCGTATTTTTGAGATGGATTTATTAGTATTATGTTGAAAAGGTTGGTAATACTAGTAGATACATATTTTTGGTTAGTTGATGAAAATAGTGACTGGTTTAGGTGAATATTTATTGATCGTTATTTGTTTATGAGACATGAAATTTTTTGAATAGTCTTAAAAAAAATTACCGATGAGACTTACTTGGGGGAACTTGCTCCTAAGTGCCGGTCGTGATCCTAAATTGGGTCATGACAAAGTAGATATAAGAGCTTAGACTTTAAGTCCGGAGTGATGGAGCAATTGTCACGCCCCAACCTCGGGGAGCGCGACCGGCGCTCAGCCGAGATAACCCAGTCAACCAAGCCTGTTAGATGCTTTCTGCCTGACCTTACCCATGAATAGAATGAAGATGTATTCCATTAATTAAACCGTGAGAGGATTTCATGAATAACACCAACTCTATTAACATTAGTTACATCATTTATAATTCGCAAAGATACATTACACATTCATAGTTAAAAATGGAACATGGGATACAAATACAACATTTCTAGATTGACTTTGCAAAACCAAGATACAACCCACACCATGTCTATAGAGCCTCTAATGGATACAAAAGTGTAAGGTGATGGTGCCGGCAACAAGGCCCTAGCAATACCTCAAAACGCTATACATAAAGACCAAAAGATACAAGACCCCGATATAAGGTGGGGCTCACCAAGTCAGTTGAGAAAGGTGTACAGCTATCACTGATCGATGCCGCCTGCTGTGGAACTACCTGCATCCATTAGAGATGCAGCGCCCTTGGAAAAATGGGCATTAGTACATATAGAATAGTACTAGTATGTAAGACTAAACACCCTCTCGAAGAATCGAGTGACAGAACAAGGAGAAACAACATAGAATCAACGAAAGCCTCAAACAATACAAAAGCATCAAGTTAGGAGCAAGATAAGTTTTCAAGTAAATTTCAATATTTTAGGTTGGTAGATCTTTAGTACCGATATACCACTATATTTTAGCACAAATTTCGATCACGGCCCGATCTGCTAAGCCGTCTCACCCCAAGACATCTAACCACAACACCACCATGTGCGCTGCATGGCGTTCGATCTCAGCCCGATCAGCTAAGCCGTCTCACCACACTGCCGAGTAGGTTGACATCACTTTCTGCTAGCAATCATCTCATCCAATTAAGATGAATAATATCAACACATCAATCTCATCTAATATAGGGGGAATAATCTCAACACATCAATACGGGGATTTACCCCTCAACTACTCCTACACCGGCACGTGTAGTTTAGGGGTTAGGTTATTTCAACCTATCCTTCCTTGGTGACTAAACGATACTCCAAAAACATTTATTATACAAAGGGTTTACATCTCATTTCATAATCTTTCACAAGTATTTTCATTTCATTAGCACTAGTGGCCACAAGAGTAATTTCGTTCTTGGCACGTCGTCCATATCTCATATTTCATACTCACTCCTTTCACTTTCAAGCATCATCGTGGATTATCAGCAATAAGGGAATTTATAATCAAGATTTTAAGATCATACATGGGCAATAAGAGTCTTAAGCACAGTGAGTTTCTTCCATAATTGGCATAATAACTTGCAATTGAAACATGATTTTAAATTATAACACCTTTGATACATTGGTCATGCTCGGTTACATTCTCGGAGGGAATCATTATATGATAGGAACATTTGGAACACATTTTGAGTAACACACATCTTTCAACACAACACTTACTTAGAATAAAATTGACTTTATTAGGAAGGACTCGGAGCATGAGAAATAAGAGCTTGGCCTATCACACTTGAAACTTATGAGAAAATCGTGGGACTCGATTCTGAGAGAGAAGTTTAGCCAACATATCTCGTTTGAGCTTTCCTTAACTACAATGTTTTGGAAATCATAGCAACTTCAATCTGTTAGAGAGATGACAAAATCGGACCATGGTTAGGAAAAGGTTCATGGGTTCAGCCAATTTAAGCATTCTATCAAACACTATGTGTTCAAATTTAACTACAAGGTTCTTCTACAAGATTTCCTTCACCCCACAACGAATTGAACACCAAGAGTTTACCCACATTAGTTCAACAGCCCTACACACTATCCCCTATTGGAACATGCATGGACTATCTCCAACTATACAACTTACTTTAACTCATAACAATTGCATGAGTGTTTTAGAACAAGGTGTTGCCTAGATAGTTGATGGCCTGGTGAGTGATTCCCTTGAATCTTCTAGATTGGGACAAGAATTGATGAGCAAAGGGGTTGGGGCTTCCTTCTCTCTCTCTCTGAGATGCTCCCCTCTCTCTAAAATAGCCGTTTAAACCAGCCAAAATGACCCCCAAAGTCGTTTTATGAAAATAGGATCGAATAAAATTTTTCCAAACTTAAGCCTACCAAACCGGGTCTGCGGTCGCAGACCGAACCACAAAACGAACATGCAGTCCGCAAAGGGGACTACAAAAATGGTCCCAAAATTGGGCAGGTCTGGTTAGGTCTACGGCCGTTATGCGGTCGCATAACGCACCGCAAAATCTCCCTTCTGAAATCTTCATGTTGAATCTGCGATAAATTGTGCGGCCCGCGAAATGATTTTGTGGTCGTATAGCGGACCGCATAATGTTTTAAAAAATTGGCTCAAGTTCTGTTTCATTCTGCGGCCGATCTGAGGTCGCATAGTGGACCACATAAATGCCATCTTCTACAAGAATTTTCTTTCAACTCCCCGATGTATTGTACAACCCAAAAATTTCGTATCGCAGCGAGCTTGCGAGCCGCAATAGTTTGAACCAGAATAATGAGTGCCGTCTCTCCAACTACCTTCTTCAACATAGATACATGAAACACCGGGTGCACTAACGACATCTCTGGTAGTAGCTTAAGCCTGTAAGCCACCTGACCAATCCTCCGAATGATTCTGTACGGTCCGACATACCTTAGACTCAATTTTCCTTTCTTACCAAACTGCATTATACCCTTCATAGGGGAAACCTTCAAGAATACCCGATCATCCTTTTTGAACACCAAATCCCTACGACGTACATCCAAATAGGACTTCTGACGACTCAGGGCAATTTTAAACTGTTTGTTAATGATCTTAACCTTCTCCATACCCTGATGCACGAGGTCTGGCCCTATTAACTTTTCTTCCCCAATCTCAAATCACCCAATAAGAAATCTACATCTCGTACCATATAGAGCCTCGAACGGTGCCATCTGAATGCTAGCATGATAACTGCTGTTGTAGGCAAATTCTGTGAGTGAAAAATGATCATCCCAACTACCCTTGAAGTCAAGAACACAAGCGCACAACATATCCTCGAGCGTTTGAATAGTCCGCTCTGCCTGCCCGTCGGTCTATGGATGAAAGGCTATACTAAGATTCACTTGAGTATCCAAACCTTGCTGAAATTTCTTCCAAAACTTAGCTGGGAACTGTGCCCCCTAATCAGAGATGATAGAAATTTGAGTTCCATGAAACCTATATATTTCCCTGTTATACAATTGAGTATACTATTCTGCTGTGTTAGTAGCCTTAACAAGTAAAAAATGTGCTGATTTCGTGAGTCAATCCACAACCACCCAAATTGAGTCGAACTTGCGAGGAGTGCGAGGTATTCCTACCACGAAGTCCATATTGATCATCTTCCACTTCCACCTTGGAATTTCTATGTTCTATGTCATCCCACCAGGCCTTTGGTGTTCGGCCTTCACTTGCTAACAATTTGGACATCTTTCCACAAATCGCTACATTCCTCTTCATATCATTCCACCAGTAGACCTCCTTAAGATCATGGTACATCTTTGAAGAGCCTGGGTACACAAAATACCTAGAATTGTGAGCCTCGGTCATGATTTTTTCCCCAAGACCATCTACATTTAGAACACATAATCGCCCTTGGTACCTTAGTGTACCATCATCCGTGCCAAGAGAAAAAGCCATGGTCTTATGTTTATGAATCCCCTCTTTCAACTGAACGAACAACAGATCCTCGTATTCCTTCTCCTTGACTTCCAGCACAAGCGATAATTCATCCCTATTTTGCACAATCACCCCTCCTTCACTAGAGTCTGCAAGACGAACTCCCAAACTAGCCAACCGATAAACTTCCTTGGCCAACGGCTTTGATATGCCTCTAAGTGAGCCAAACTACCCATGGATTTCTAGCTAAGAGAATCTGCCACAACATTAGCCTTCCCTGGATGATATATTTGCATGGTCTGTGAATATATTTGCATGGTCTGTGAATATATTTGCATGGAACCCATACAAATAATGACGCCAAATGTTCAATGCAAATACTACCGCTGCAAGCTCTAAGTCATGTGTTCTATATTTCTTCTCATGATTCTTGAGTTGCCTAGAAGCATAAGCGATCACCTTTCCATTTTTCATCAATACACACCCAATTCCGATCCTTGAAGCATCACAATAAACCACAAAACCATCCATACCCTTTGGTAAGGTCAACACCGGTGCCGTCGTCAGTCTTCTCTTCAACTCTTGGAAGCGCTTTTCACAAGCGTCTGACCACTGGAATTTAGCTGCCTTCTATGTTATATTAGTCAATGGAGAGATGAGAGTAGAGAAACCCTCCACAAACCTCCCGTAATACCCAGCTAAGACCAAGAAACTGCGAATCTCTATTGGAGATATAGGTCTAGGCCAATTCACCGCTGCGACCTTCTGAGGATCAACCTTGATTCCTTCACTATAGACAACATGACCCAAGAATGCGATGGATTCAAGCCAAAATTCACACTTTGAAAACTTCGTATACAACTTGTGCTGATATAGAGTCTGTAGAACTGCTCGGAGATGATCGACATGGTCCTCTCACTTTGTGAATATACAAGAATGTCATCAATGAACACTATCACAAAGGAGTCGAGAAAAGGCTTGAAGACTCGATTCATAAGATCCATGAAAGCTGCTGGGGCATTTGTTAGCCCAAAAGACATCACCAAAAACTCAAAATGCCCGTCCGAGTCCTGAAAGTTGTTTTCAGACTATCTTGCACCCTGATCTTCAATTGGTGATACCCCAACCTTAAGTCAACCTTGGAGAAAAAATTAGCACCCTACAATTGATCAAACAAATCATCTATCCTTGGCAGTGCATACTTTTTCTTGATCGTGACCTTGTTGGGCTGCCGATAGTCGATACACATCCTTAGTGACCCATCTATCTTCCTTACAAAGAGAACTGGTGTTCCCTAAGGCGACACACTCGGCCGGATAAAACCCTTCTCTAATAAATCCTTCAGCTGCTCCTTTAGTTTCCTCAATTCTGTCGGTGCCATTCTGTAGGGTGGAATAAATATAGGCTACGTGCCTGGCATCACATCGATCCCAAAATCAATATCCCTGTCTGTTGGGATCCTAGGGAGATCATCAGGAAAGACCTTCGAAAATTTATTCACAACTGGCACAGACTCAAGTGTAGGTACCTCAGCATCGGTGTTCGTTACCCGAATCAAATGGTAAATACACCTCTTGTTGATCATCTTCGTGGCCTTAAGGTAAGAAATAAACATACCCTTCAGCACCAGATCGTCCCCCTTCCATTCAATAACTGGCTCACTTCGAAATTCAAACCTAATGGTTTTGGTTCGGCAATCAAGTTTGGAAAAACATGAATAAAGCCAGTCCATCCCCATTATTGAATCAAAATCAACCATCCTCAATTCAGTGAGATCGGCCATGGTGTCCCGACCATGCACTGTGACAACACAATCCCTATAAACCCGTGAGGCCATAATAGACTCGCCAACCGGAGTAGATACAGAGAATGGCTCATGGAGCTGTTCTGATTCTTTCCAAAATTCCATAGTAACATAAGGAGTGACATACGACAAAGTAGAACCGGGATCAATAAGAGCATATACATCACGAGATTGGACGGTCAATATACTGGAGACAACATCAGGAGAAGCCTCTGAACTTTGGCGACCCCTCATAGCATAGAAGCGGCTAGCTACTCCCAAACACCACCCCTAGCTGCACCACGCCCTGCGTATGCTGGAGTGCCTCGAGCTGGAAGAGGTGTTGTGGATGTAGTAGCTGCAGAACTGGCTGGCTGTGTCGTACCCCTGCCCATACTCTAGCGGGACGATCGGTAATCCCTCTAAATGTGACCCCTCATACTGGAATCGTAGCATATGGGGAGGCCCATGTAGCAGACCCCTAAGTGTATCTTCCCACACCTAGGGCATGGGGGCCTCCGCTGCTGTTAGAATCTCCCACTAGGCCGACCCTGCTGGTAGGATCCTTTGTTGCCCTGATCGGGCCTGAAACGGCTCCACTACTGCGGACCGGGCCCTGATGGTTGTGCACTGACCAAAGACTGAGTAAAGGACTGCGATGTCCCTGATGACCCTTTCCCAAATGCTAACCTACCACCACTACCATTGGAAGAACCACCAAAGTTTCCTGCGGACCGAGCCTTATTGCTACCCTCTCACTCTATTTTATTCTTCAATTTGCGGGTCTCTGTGGCTTGAGCAAATGCCACCATCTTCATATAGTTCATATCAGAATTCAAGATAACTGTAGCAGCCTCATTAATAACCAAGAGGCTGAGGCCCTGCACAAACCGGCGCACTCTAACCTCCATAGTGGGCAACATGTAAATAGCATACTTGGGCAGACGCACAAATCTCATATGGTACTCCCACACATTCATGTTACCCTATTTCAAGCTCTCAAACTCAGCGGCACAGGCTGCCTTGGTGTCAGCAGGCAAGAAATGATCAATGAAGGCATCAACAAACTCACTCCACCTCGTTGGAGGGCTCCCCTCCTCACGGGACTCCTCCCACATCTCAAACCAAGAATATCACACCTCTTTCAGGCTGTAGGAGGCCAATTCCACTGCCTCCATCTTAGTAGCACGCATAACTCGGAGAGTCTTGTGCATCTCATCAATAAAGTCCTAGGGGTCCTCCTCAGGATCAATACCTGAGAACACAGGAGGATCTAACTGAAGAAACCTGTTCACCCTAGAACTAACAGAACCCCCTTGTTGGCTGGAGGAAGTAGGTGCAACATTCGATCTGTGGGTCTGGGAAGCCACTATCTGAGCCAACATCTGTATGGCTCCCCTAAGGCCCCCATTAGAAACACCGGGACCGAAAGCTGAGGCTAGAGGTGGAACTGGAATATTAGTCGGGGGTGGAATAGCGACACCCTCAATAGGAGTAGGGATTCGTGCAGTCTGAGCAGGAGTAGTAGAATCAGGCAATGTAATAGTTAGGGGAATATCCTCACCCCTCGGGTGCTCACCCGGATCATCAGGTATAGAATCAACTGCCACTCCTGGGGTGGCATTGACTCTTTGGCTAGTTATTGCTTTCTTATTAGGCACCATGTACTAAAAATTAGAGCAATACACGATTTAATGGAGGAACAATCTTATAATCAGCTTTATCGCATGATCTAGAACATTAAAAAAAGGAGTTATTCCTAAATGTCCAAGTAGCCTCCTAATTATAGATGTGGTCGACAACACACAATAAAGGACTCTACTAGACACGGCTCCAAGACATCCTACGATACTTTAAAACCTTAGGCTCCGATACTAGGTTTGTCACGCTCCGACTTCGGGGAGCGCGATCGGCACTCAACTGAGATAACCTGGTCAAGCAAGCCTGCTAGATGTTTTTTACTCGACTTTACCCATGAATAGAGTTGAGGTGTATTCCATTAATTAAACAATGAGAGGATTTAATTAACAACACCAACTCTATTAATATTAGTTACTTCATTTATAATTCCCAAAGTTAAATTTATACATACATAGTTCGAAATGGAACATGGGATACAAAAGATAAAGGTGATGGTGCCGGCAACAAGGCCCTGACAATATCTCAAAACGCTTTACGTAATGAAAGAAAGACACAAGACCATGATATGAGGTGGGCTCACCAAGTCAGCTGAGAAGAAGGTGTACCGCTATCACTGATCGATGCCGCCTGCTGTGGAACCACCTGCATCTATTAAAGATGTAGTGCCCCCGGAAAAAGGGGCGTTAGCACATATGGAATAGTACTAGTATGTAAGACTAAACATCCTCTTGATGAATCGAGTAACAGTACAAGGAGAAACAACATAAAATCAATGAAAGCCTCAAACAATAAAAAAGCATCAAGTTAGGAGCAAGATAAGTTTTCAAGTAAATTTCAATATTTTAGGTTGGGAGATCTTTAGTACCGATACACCACCGTATTTTTAGCATCGATTCTGATCATGGCCCGATTGGATAAGGCGTGTCACGCTAAGACATCTAACCACAACACCATCATGTGCGCGGCATGGCGTCCAATCTCAGCCCGATCGGCTAAGCCGTCTAACCACAACGCCGTGTGGGTCGACATCACTTTTCGCTAGAAATCATATAATCCCAATTAAGGGGAATAATCTCAACCCATCAATATCATCCCCTATAAGGGATATAATCTCAACACATCAATGGGAGGATTTACCCTTCAATCACTCCTACGCCTGCACGTGTAGTTTCAAGGTTAGGTTATTTCAACCTACACTTCCTCGGTGACTAAACAATACTCCCCAAAACAATTATTATACAAATTATTTATAGCTCATTTCATAATTTTTCACATTTATTTTAATTTCATTGGCACTAGTGACCACAAGTGTAATTTCATTCTTGGCACGTCCGCCGTATTTCGTACTTCATACTCACTCCTTTCACTTTCAAGAATCATCGTGGATTATCAGCAATAAGGGAATTTATAATCAAGATTTTAAGTTTATACATGAGCAATAAGAGTCTTAAGTGCATTGCATTTTTCTTCCACAATTAGGCATAATAACTTGTAATTGAAACATGATTTTAAATCATAACACCTTTGATTCATTGGTCATGCTCGGTTACATTCTCGGAGGGAATCATGATATGATAGGAACATTTGGAACACATATTGAGTACACACATCTTTCAGCACAACACTTATTTAGAATAATGTTGAATTTTTTAGGAAGGGCTTATAACATGAGAAATAAGAGCTTGGCCCATCACACTTGAACCTTACGAGAACATCGTGGGATTCGATTCTAAGAGAGAACTTTAGCCAACATACCTTGCTTGAACTTTCCTTAAATTACTACAATATTCCAAAAATCCTAGCAACTTCAATCTCTCAGAGAGACGACAAAATTGAACCATGATTAAGAAGAGGTTCATGGGTTCAACCCATTTAAGAATTTCATCAAACACTATGTGTGCAAATTTAACTACAAGGTTCTTCTACAAGATTTCCTTCACCCTAAAACCAATTAAGCACCAAGAGTTTACCCACATTAGTTCAAAAACCCCACACACTACCCCTATTAGCACATGCATGGCCTATCTCCAACTCTACAACTTACTTTTACTCATATCAATTACATGAAGGTTTTAGAACAAGGTCTTACCCGGATAGTTGATGGCCTGGTGAGTGATTCCCTTGAATCTTCAAGATTGTGGCAATAATTGATGAGTAAAGGGGTTGGGGCTTCCTTCTCTCTCTCTAAGATACTCCCCTCTCTCTAAAATAGTCATTTAAACCAGCCCAAATGACCCCCAAAGTTATTTTATAAAAATGGGATCGAGTAAAATTTAACAAACTTAAGCCTGCGAAACCGGGACTGGGTCGCAGACCGAACCAAAAAAATGGTCCCAAAATTGGGCAGGTCTTGACAGGTCTGCAACTGTTATATGGCCTGTAGAACAGTTATGCAGTCGCATAACGCACCGCAAAGTCTCCCTCCTGATATCTCATGCTGAATCTGTGACGAATTGTACGACCCGCGAAATAATTTTGCGGTCGCATAACGGACCGCATAATGATCTTCAAAAATTGGCTCATGTTCTTTTGCGTTATGCGGACGATCTCCGCTCCGTGAAGAGGTTATGCAGCCACATAGTGGCGCAGAACGCCATGTTGTGCAAAATTATTCTTTTAACTCCCCGACGTACTGTACAACCCAAAAAGTCCGTACCACTACGAGCTTGCGAGCTGCGAAGAATTTCTATAATCCTCAAACACATTAGCCTACCTCGGCACCCTGAAACCCTGGGTTCTGGGTGAAATTTTACGGGGCTTAAATCAATTTTATTATAGTCTGGTTCATGGGTATATAGGTGCCCATTCTTATCATCTTGAGGCTATTGAACATTTAGGGTGTCTTTCCTTCTTTTATTCTTTGATCGTGTGTTGAGATCACTTGAGATTGACATTGAAATATTTCCTTCACAGATAGATAAGAAGCGCATCTTCCTCTGCTAGTCGGTCAAATGCGTCTACTGGACATGGTCCTAGAAGCGATAATACCCGCAATGGTGATCAAGCTAGGGTTCACTAGAGTAAAGCTCAAATAAGGACACCAGGGGCTTTTATCACAACCCAAAATCCTACCAATATCGTGATCAAACCTAACTCACCCACTAGATAAGTCAGACAGAAGGTTACCACGAAACTGAGAAATCATCAATATGTAAATAAAAATGCAATAGGATTTATTACAACAATCTTGAGGACTGCTAGTACAAGTCATGAGCCACTATGATCTAGATTTACAAAGTGGTGAAATGATTTAAATACAATATTGTTTTGAAAATTACATAAACAGAATTAAAATCCTAAGCTACCAGGAACAACAAGTAGCATGAATTCAGCACGTGGGAACGTCTCCAATGCAAAGATCCATCTTCATAGCTACTGAACTCCACAATCTGCACGCAAGGTGCAGAAGTGTAGCATGAGTACAACCAACGCAATGTACTCAATAAGTACCTTGACTAACCCTAGAGAAGTAGTGACAAGGTTTTTAAGTCAAAAGATACTCACTTGTCATATAACCTGTGCATTATATGAAATTGGCAACAAGATGTATAGCAGAAATACAAAAACCAGAATCTCAACAGAACAAGTGATAACAATTCAATATAAGTAAAAGCTCAACTTCAATAACAAGTAATCAAATAGAATCGAACACATATGGCACCCATGCCCACAATTCTTGTTTACTTTCGCACGACAATGACCTCGTGCCACAATACATGTCACACCCGCATGGCAAAGACCTCATGCCACAGTTAATCTGATTCCATATCAGATTTCCAAATAACACGTTCACGTCAACTTTTCAAGAGTCAATTATAGTAATACATAGTGACAATTTCCTCAACTCCACATACGTAAAATCTATCTTGGCAACCAAAGTATCAAGTAATAACAAAGGCATAGATTAGTGTAATAACCTGACTGGTCATTTTGATCATTTGCATTTAGTTCGGCCTTTTGAGGTTATGAGTTTCTTTGTATGGTGTATTATGACTTTCTTGTATCATCGGCTTTGGTTTTTGAGTACTCCGAGATTGATTTAGAAGGGTGATTCTCACTTGAGAAGCTTGAAATTGAAAAATTTGACCAAGTTTGATTTTGTATATTTAAACTCGGATTGGAGTTTTGATGGTTCCGGTAGGTTCCAATGGTGATTTTGGACTTGGGCGTATGCCTGGATTTGTAGTTAGATGTTCCTAGAAGGTTTTGGCCCTAATTGATGATAGTTGGCAAATTGAATGTTTGGAAATTTCATAGGTGTGAACGGGAGTTGACTTCGATGTTATCATGTTCAGATTTTGGTTTTGGGAGTTGGAATAGGTTTGTCATGTCATTTGGAACTTGTGTTCAACATTTGAGGTGATTCCGAGCTGATTTATGTGGTTGGACATGAGTTTTGGGAGTTGAAAGTTCATTAGCTCATTAAGCTCGATTTGAGGTATGATTCATGGTTTTGATATTGTTATGTGTGATTTGGGCCCATGAGTAGGTCCATGTTATGTTTTAGGACTTGTTGGTATGTTCGGTTAGGGTTCCGATAGGCTCAGATGAGTTTCGAGGTGGAACAGATAATTTCAAATGGGTTTTATGTTGCTGGTTTGCTGGTGTCAGGTAATGCATCGTGTTCGTGAGCATGAGATCACATTTGCGAAGAGTTAGATGATCTGGGAAAGATTTCTTCTACGTGTTCACGGTTAGGGGGACGCGATTGCTAAGTGTCTGTGCATGAAGGTCTATGTGTTCGTGAAGGTTGAATCGCAGACGCGTACATCGATTTGGAGCTAGGAGCTTTGTGCTTCACGTTCGTGGGGTGTGCTCGTGTTTACGATGTTTGGGCGCGCTGGTCAACATTTTCGCGAGCCCTTTGTCGTGTTTGCAGTGAAGGTTTTTGGTCCGAGGAAATTTTGTGCTTCGTGAACCTGAGGCTTCTTCCGCGTTCACGAAGGGTTCACCTAGACAACTTTTTAAAGTACTCTATTTCAAATGTTTTGGTAATTTTATCACATTTTGGGTTGGGGAGCTTGGATTTGGGCAATTTTTGAGAGAATGTTTACCATATGGATTGGGGTAACTATTTTTTACTCGGTTTTGATTATTTTACATGATTCCATCTTCGATTTTGATATTTAATTTGCTGAATCTAAAAGAGAAAATGGATATTTCTATGAAAACTTTTCTAAAGTGAATAATTAGGTTTTGAACATCGGTTCGGAGCCAAAATTGGATGAAATTAGTATAGTTGGTGTGATGACCCGTTTTATTTCGTTATCTATATTGTATGAAATCAAGTTGAATAAGTTGCATTCAGAGTGAAATCGGTAAGAAATGAGACACTTAGTCTCCTTCAAAAAAGACTTAAGTTGTAAAAGTCAACCGTATGTTGACTTATGAGTTAGAAGGCTCGGATGTGAATTTCGATGATTCGGTTAGTTTCGGGAGAGGATTTATGACTTAGGAGAGTGATCGGAATTAGTTTTGGAGGTCCCGTGTAGAATTAGGCTTGAATTGGTGAAGTTATAATTTTGACGATTTCCAGTTAATAGGCGAGATTTAGATCCGAGGGTCGGAATGGAATTTCGAAAGTTGCTGTAGCTTCTACATGTAATTTATGACTCGTGCGCAAAGTTTCAGGTCATTCGGACATGGTTTGGTCGAGTTTAGATCAAAAGAGCGAATTAGAAAATTTTGAGGTCCTTAGGCTTGAATCCGGTGCGAATTGATGTTATGATGTTAATTTGAACGTTCCGAAGGTTGGAACAAGTTTGAATAATGTTATGGGACATGTTGGCATGTGGGGGTGAAGTCCCGAGGGTCTCGGGTGGATTTTGGATGGTGGATGGAGTTTAATTTTCGCATTCAAGAAGGTGTCGATGTCGTACCTTCAAGAAAAAGTGGTATTATATTATGAAAATGAACTCCAAATTCAGTTTTGTTTGAAGCATTAG
>MCJB01014437.1:0-88331 GCA_002018475.1 Nicotiana obtusifolia | reverse complement strand
TTCATTACTAAAATGAATCGAATCCTATCAAATATTTATATTTATCCTTTGAATTACTCATATATATCCTATGAATTTCATTTCGCACCGGAAACTATTCTAGGAGAAGTTCGAATCCGTTCCGTTCGGATATTGATTGGTCTTGGTTTGACATGGTTTACGCGTTACTGGTTCCCGGAAGAGTTAATATCTCCATTAGCTAAACCCTTTCTTACCCTGCCTTTGGATTCGTATTTTGTTCGTACACAATCAACGGAGGCCTTCCCGACATATGTTGCAACGTCTCCAATAGCATGCTCTTACTTCGTCTTTCCCTTAATAAGTCATCAAATTTGGTGCTTTTTGATCCCCAGTTGCTATGGGGAACAAAGGACGAAATACAATCGATTCCTCCATTTAAGTGGTTCTCGCTTCTCCTTGTTCCTGTTCCTAACTCCTCCCCGGGTAGTTCCCAATGTTTGGCACTTTCCATACTTCATGGGTGCAACATCAACAAATTCGCTCATGATCAAGTTACAACCTAAGATCTATGACCATATTATGTTAACTGTTCGTATTTCGTTCATTCCATCGGTATGCTCCCAGGTACCTGTAATTATGATCCGTTTGACAGAACCAACGAGTCTTTCTGTAAAAACCTCCCCGAATAATCGTCATTTTTTGATGATTTTTTCGCTTCTCACATCTGCTCTTTCCACACCTCCGATTCCTTTTTTCTCCATTAAATTTCGTGTATTATTAAATTGTCCCTTTAAGGATAAGTCACCGAGCTAGCATGTCTCGAACTAAAAATGTCACACGTCAATTATGGACAGGTAGTCGTGGCCCCATAAGGGAGCAAAATGTCAATGTAGAAATTGGTAGATGACTCGATTGTTCTGTTTCCCATACAAAAGAATCTGATTAATTTATTCGAATATTTGATGTGAATATCTGACTAATGCTTCACTTGCATTTGAAAAGATGCATTATCTATAAATAGTTAAAAACTAAGCAATTGTGCAAGCTAACTTTTCATGCTATAAATTTCTGCTGATAATCGGACTGCAAACATTTGAGGAGTTTTTGACATGAAAAGGTACATAACGGGTGAACATAAATAAGGCTCGCGTTAAGCTTTTATCTTTTTTTTGGCTGTAGGATTGGGATGGTTTGCTGGGTGAGACTGATAGAAAGAAAGAACGGGGGCAATCATATATGGTACTTTTCGACCTTGTCTTCAAGGAACAATTAAACTAGCGGCTCATGAATGCTGCCGGGTTGGACGAGCCAATAATTCGAAGGAGTTCGTTCTGTTTTTTTAACAACAATCATAGCCTTATCTTATCTTCACTCTATAGGTAAAGTTCTCCCAGAGCCGGAGACACAGGCTGCTACTCCTTCAGAAACTGGGAATCCGCAAGGAAGGATAGGACACAAAATAAAAACCTAAAATTATTCGTCGGATGAGACCGAGAATCGAAAGATGTCTAAGTGCGTGATTTCCTTATTGGCCAACCAAAAAACTTCGGAGTGAAGCAAAAAAAATATTTACACAAATAGGTGAGCGAATTTGTTGTTTTACTTTACTGTTTCAGTATACATAGATTATTGCTATTATACATAAATTATATATATCGACAAGTTTTGCTTAAGCGAATAGGTGAATAGTTATTTAAGTTAATATATATATTTTTTTTAAAAAGAGTAGGGGATCTTCTAGATTTGAAGTTTCCACTTTCCAAGGACAAATCTCTTTACTTTACTCTTATCTAATAAAGAGCAATACGAGGAGACGTTGCACATTGGATTATGAATGGAGTGGACCTGAGTCCTGACTGACAACAATAGCTTCTGATTTTTGTTTCTCCAAACCCCAATGAGACATTAAAAGCTCACAATCTGCTACAGTAGTATCAATTCTCAATTAAAACGAAAATTGCTTTTCATCCATAATAAATAATCCTATTTGACAGAGATCGAGAGTCCACTAAATTGTACAGTTTTCTGTCGGTTCTCACGGAACACACATATCGATAAGTAAATGATACAGTAGAGTTTTACGTGAAAAACTTCCAAATCACGAGATTAAAAACCACGACCTATACTCATAGAATTTTAACTTCACTAACTGAACAAACTTTAGATTAAAAACTATTATAATCTAGGAATTAACCTCTTAATCCCTCACCTACTTGTAATAACTCTATTACAAGCCTCTTTATAATAACTCTATTACAACGCTCACACTTTGACTAACTCTAGCCAAAACACAAACACAAGGTTTATGGTTTTACAAACGATTTCCTATGACATGCTTCTAACTAAGTTGAGTAGGAATTACAAGTACATCACTCTAACAAAGGTACAATAATACTAAGGACATATGGTAACACAGTGCTGGGATCTGGTCTTTCGTTCTGTTGTTGCTTTGTACTTGAAGTCACTCAAAGTCGGTAGCACACTTGAGAGAGAAAACATATGATTTAGGGTTGTGCAAGTGTGTGTTTTTCCTTGCCTCAAGTTGGTAATATACAAGTGAGATCATTGGGATGATGTATGCAATTATCAGGTACAAGGCATGCTCCATAAAGTGACTGTTGTACTGTTGCGTGTGCAGAGAAATAATGCAACGACTTTACAGCTGTAGAGAGTTGACTTTTTCTATCATCGGAGGATTTGAACTGCCGTTTCTTTAACTCAAGTTGTTGGAACTTGTGCCGAACTTGAGACTTGTTGTTCTTGAGCACTTTGAGGATGTGTAACATGTTTCCAATCTGGTTCTTATATAAAGTTTGTTAGATCATCAAAATACAAACATGCACATAGCTTAACAATTTCCCCCTTTTTGATGATGACAAACTTATAATTTAAGTTTCTTGTAACGACCCGACTGGTCGTTTTGAGCTCTAATGTATCGTTCGGCTTGAGGTCGTGAGTAGCTTCACTTCATGTTTTATAACTTGTACGCGCGGTCGGAATTGAATTTCGGTAAGTTATGAGTTGATTTGGATGGAAAATTCTCATTTCGGAAGCTTAAAGTTGGAAAAGTTGACTAAAGTTTGACTTTTGAGTAAACGACCTCGGAATCAGGAACTGAAGGTTCCAATAGGTTTGTATGATGATTTCAGACTTGGGAGTATGTTCGGGTCGAATATCGGACCTCCCCGGAGCATTTCGACGCTTATTATGGAAAGTTGGCATTTGAAGGTTTTTGAATTTCATAAGTTAGGTTAGAAGTGGATTATGATGTTATCAATGCCCGTTTGGGATTTTGAGCCTTGGAATAGGTTCGTATCGTGATTTATAACTTGTGCCCGAAGTTTGGCGTCATTCCAGAATGTTTTGATATGATTCAGACGCATTCGTCGAAGTTTAAAAGTTTGAAAGTTAAAGAAAATCGTCGATTCGTAACTTTGATGTTGTTTGGTATGATTTGAGACCCCGAGTAGGTTGGTGTTATGTTTTTCAACTGGTTGGTACGTTTGGATGGGGTCTTGGGGGCCACGGGTTTGAAACGGATTGAAAACGGATCGAAACTTGAAATCTAGAACATGTTGGTTTTGGCCAAGTTCTAATGCAACCGCACCTGCGGAAATTTGGGCGCAGGTACGGAACCGCTGAAGCGGCAAACAAAGCGCAGGAGCGCAATAGGAGCTGGGAGCTAAGGATCACATGCACGGAGTTTTTGGTCGCATATGAGGAAGCGCAGAAGCGGCACTTGGGTCACAAGAGCGAAATTGGACCGGAAGGATGGGGATCCACAAGAGCGAAATGCTGGGCGCATTTGCGCGTCCGCAGAAGCGGATCCTCGATTGCAGAAGCGAAAGGCGGCGCAGAAGCGAAAGATTTGGATCACACCTGTGTTTGCGCAGAAGCGGGATTTTTCCGTAGGTGCGAGAGATGGCCTCCACTGCTTCTCTGCAGAAGCGGGATTTTTGTCGTAAAAGCGACGCTGCAGGTGTGGCTGGATGTCCGCTAGTGCGAAAGTCGCTAGGCAGAAGGATTTTTTTAAATCGAGACCTAGCTCTCATTTCTCTCATTTCTCACTGGAATGGCCGAATTTGTGGAGCTATTTTGAGAGGCTTTTCATCAAGTAACTCGAGGTAAGTGACTTTCCCCTATTATAATTTTAAAAAGGGTTTTAACATGGAAATTAGAAAAAATTTCAGGAGACACCTAGAATTGATAATTTTGGATTTTTACCATAATTTTGGACATGAAATTGGGAATAAATTATATACTTGAGTTCGTAATGTTATGGGTAAAGTTTATCTCCAAAAATTTTGAAATCCGGGCACGTGGGCCCGAGGGTTGACTGTATTGACTTTTCGAGCGGAGTTGAAAATTGTTATAAATTGATTAATTATGAGCTTTAGGTTATATTTTGATTGAATTGCATATTTTTTTACTAGTTTCAGATCGTTTGGCGTTGAGTCGAGAAGTTAAAGAGACATTGGAGCCGGTTATGGAACTTCGGAGCGAGGGTAAGTCTCCTGTCTATCCTTGTAAGAGGTGACGAGAGTCTATACGTAGCTAAAGCACGTTTTGTCCGGGTAGACTTAGGACTTTATCATGTAATATTTGAATTATTTGAACTCATTTGCTGGCTTAATTAATTGAATTTATAATTTAAATTGATATAGAAATACATACATATAATATATATATATTAGGCCGAGCTTTATCACCTTGAGTTTTTGGCAAGTTATTTGAGAAATTATAAAGGTTATATTCACTTTATGCTCATGTACTGTATTGTAAGCACGTGTCTCGTAATTCGATAAGTTCCTTCCTTTCTTATGGAGCGGGTCGAATGCCTCCGCAGTATAATAGATGCATCTATGGTTCGTGTCGCTCGACCCTCGGCAGTGTACACATTATTCTGGATCGGGCCGAACAACCTCGGCATAATCGTGCGTAATATCGCTGGCGATCCGAACATTCACGAGATTATCTTTCCACTGATGTCGGCATTGTATATGGTACTTCTTATTCGTTTGTTACTGGTACTTGATACATCTGAGCTGTTGAGGTAGAATACAAGACTGAGAAATTCATACTTTAAAAAAAATATTTAGAAGATTAGGTAATTTATAAATTTACCCCATTATTGTTGTGTGCTCCACATCTTCTTATGATTTATTATATTTCTTTATTGGACCTCCAGTAAGTGTTGATGTCGACACCTCGTCACTACTTCTCCGGGGTTAGGCTAGATACTTACTGGCGACACGTTGATTTACGTACTCATGCTACACTTCTGAAGTAAATGTGTAGGATCTGATAGGTTCAATCGATGGTCATTTTAGCGCGTAGGCGCAACTGCTGAGAAGACTTTATGGCGAGCTGCATTTCAGGCTACGTATCACAGCCGACAGAGTCTCTATCGTACCATTTACTTTATCATATCTTATTTACATTCTGAATTGAGGTTGTGTTATTATTGTACTCCTTAATAAATGCCCATGCACTTTTGACACCGAGTTTTGGGGGTGTTTTAGAATTTGTTATAGATTGTTTAACACTGATTCACTTTTACTTGTTATTTTAACTAAACTGTACGTAACTACGATTTACTTTAATACACAACCCTCGTTATCTAAGAAAGATTCATGATTTTTAAAAATGATAAGAAATGAATAATTAAGTGTTGGCTTGCCTAACGACGATTTGGGCGCCATCACGGCCTGTAGTGGATTTCGGGTCGTGACAGCTTGGTATCAGAGCTCCAGGTTCACCTGGGTATCACGAGTCATGAGCGAGTCTAGTAGAGTCTCGCGGAACAGTACGAAGACATCTGTACTTATCTTAAAGAGGGTACATGGCTGTTAGGAGTACTTCCCTTCTTGATTCCTCATCGTGCGATTTGATTCTATTAAAGCTTATGCCCTCATTTCCTTCCTACTCAATCTTATGCAACATGAAGCGCTTATCAATTGAGCATCAACGAGTTGTAGTGGTACTGCAAATGTGGTGCAGGATGGTTCTCCCTGCGTATTCGAGCGAGTTATTATCGTCGTCTTGTGGAATGGGTTATGTCGTTTCAGCCCTATATCAGTATTGCCTATGGTTTTGAGGTTTTGTTATGATGTTCGTGCGTTGTTATCGTGCTGTGTTGTTGTGAATGGTAGATTGCTTATTTATGGGTCAAGTAGTGGATGACTCAAAAGGAGGATTTCTCGATTCATGGTTTAGAGGTTTGGCATTTAATTCCAGCAGAGAAAAGGCAATCAGACTATGGATGTTCAGGCTTTGGTTGATGGAGTAACAAGACTTGATATTTTTGGGCGTGGTTAATTCTCATGTGTGATGTGGTATTGTCGTCCTTGATTAAACGCATTAAGGTTCGTCGGTGTTATGGTCTTCTTGATTTGCCTTCGGGACAGGTTTTTGTGAAATGGTGCATGGGAAGCGGTTGTCAGAGATGGCGATGTGTAGCGGTTTCATAATCGAATATGTGTTTCTGATGTTGATGCTCGAGAAAGAGTATCTTCGAGGGGGCTTAACGTTGGTAGCAATTTATTAGTTCAGGTGCTATAGAGATGGATTTTGATTTGAGGTAGTATTTGGGCAGCGAAGGATGAAGAAGGGCATGGTAGGAGGTGTCTCGGGTGGTTGAATTGCTAGCGGGCCAAGTGTGAACAACAGAGGCCGAAAAGTTGCTTAAAGAGATGGTCTAACCGAAGTGGGAATGGAAGAGTAGCATATGGATTCTGTGGTAGGATAGCCACATTCCTTGAGAAGAGTTTTTGAGCGATTTGGGGATCATGGTGGACATTGACTAGGTCTATAGATTTTATTTGAAATGGTGGCTACTGTGTTGAGGAATGTTGAATATGACGGAAAGAAGTTGGCTTGGAGTGTTTGGGGGTGTAAGAGCTTAATTATCGTTATGGGATATGACGTGACTTCGAGTTGGAATGTATTGTCGGACTTTCAGTTGATGTCAATAGGGACTTGTACATCCGGTGGACGAGCATGGGCTCAGGAGGGTTTACTGATTTCGCAGTAGTGGTACCTAGTGCAACTTCGTTGGAAGATGTCGGTATGGAATTCCACAGGTGGGTTATCTCTTGTGAGTAGGTTAGTGGTTGCACGATTTTGATGAAGTTTCTACGAAGAGTTCTACTTACTACTCGGCATAAGGCCGAATATGCGATTGTGGCTAAGAATTCGGAATGTTCATTAAAAGTTTAACAAGGGATTTTGAGAAATTTGGCGGGTTAACAATACGAGATCATGGTAACTAGAGAAGGAAGAATCTTTGTGGGTTCTAGATATATGTGATTGTAGCTTAAAGTTAAGTAGGGGAGCCCACCGTCTACGATTGGGATCACGTGGTTGTCTGCTTGTGCAGCTTTATCGATGCATTGGTAGATTATTTATGACTAAGAAAATAAAACATCAGGGGTAATTCGAGCAAAGGACTTGATGAATGTGTGCTATATTTCGCCTTATCGATTCATGTGCAGATTTTGGGAAGACTCGGAGTTTATGTTTCTTGTGGATGTGATGTACAAAGAAGAGAATTCATCTGGTTGCTTCTTTAAGAACATTCATGGGCTAACAGAGCGTTGGAGTTTGATTATATTCGGGACCAGGTCAGAGTGGGTGACTCTCAATAGTGGTCCCAATGGGTTCGAGGATGTAAGAGCGGCGTCTAAGGATTTTGGGTTCGTTGTGTGGCTGGAGGCTGGCATTTTGCAATAGAGTGTGAAGAATTCTTTGGGAATTTCTATGTAAACATCGGGTCTGCGGGGTAGTATTGGGGGAATGGGAGAAATAGCTTCGGATTCGCAGAAGGTCTTGCAGAATGGGTGTACTAGTTGGAGATGCTATTGTGCGCTTGAGGAGGGTATGAGATGGTTCAGGGGTATTAAGACGATGTGGTCTCGTGATTCGGGTCATTCGGGATGAGTGTTGATTGAGTTCGTTATGTTTTTGAATGGAGCTATTATTATCACTAAGGCAAGTCAAGAGTAAATTGGAAGAAGTTGGGTCGGTTAGTAAGGGTTTGAATCAGCATGATTGTGCCAGTGATCAGTTCCTTCGGCGTGTTGAGTTATACAAGTGGTTGGTGGTTGTACGTGTGGTCTTGACAACCACCATAATTTGAATGATTTGGGAAGTATTTGATTCTAGTGGCCTTGTTATGTGTAAATAGATCTTGGAAGAGTTATGACGGTTTAGACCACGAATTGAGGTTTGTAATTTCTGCGGTAGGAGTAGCATTGTTACAAAAACGTCCACATAAAAACAACTTAAAGTAGCAGTCATAAGAACAACAAACCCAAGAGAAAAAAAAGAAAACTAGGGTAGGACAGACATCATTCAAATTGGACACTGGGAAGGGAACTATTTAAGGGGCACTAGAAGGTGGAGGGAAGGATGAGGAGGCAAGGGTTCTGAGAAGAATGTCCATTCGAGCATTTGTAGACAGTTGCTCGTTAATTAGCCACTCTTTCAGGTCCTCGACATGTTTCCTCATGTTGTATTTTTAGTGGGCAAGTGAGCAACCTCTGTGCCGTGTGCACTGCTAGAACTAGGTTCCTCCTTGGCCTGACTAAGCTGCCTATCAAGAATGGCATTCCTGGCCATCAACCTCCTTATTTCCTCAGTGGCAGCATTCTGAGTATCAATCGATTGAGAAATAGTGGAATTGCTACCAACACCCCTTTTTTTGTCAATACACTCACATTCTTCCAAGGTTGTCTTTGAGAAAGTTTGCTTGTGAGTTCCCACTTATGCTCTTCCCAAAAGGACTTTGAAGAATTTAAACACCTTAGTGAGTAAGAACCCATAAGGCAAACTATGATTACCGTCCTTGAAGTCTGCCACCCTCTTCATATGTTCAATCATAATACCAGGCAGATTAGTAGTGGTGTATGCATCCAGAGATTCCATGAGGAACATGTTTGCTTTTGAAGTAATTGAGCGCCTTTTTGTACGTGGAAGCAAGATCTTACTCACCATTTCAAACATAAGTTGATACCCTGGAAGAAGGACCTTCTTGTGCACCCGTTCCCCCTGCTGCACAGCCTGATCCTTCAGAATGACTCTTCTAAAGTTAGGAGAACAAGTCCCTTCAGCAGATAAGAGCCTTTCAGTAGGCACTCCCAAAATACTCCTTAGAACAGCCTCGTCCATCTCAAAATTTACTCCATTGACTTTCATGTAAATGTTATCATTTCCCACTGTAAACACATCCGCATAGAAGCTACGAACCTCCTCCTCATAAACCTTGGGACTCTGATTGATAAACAAATGAGTCCACTTCTGAAATTCACAAATGTCAAACAACTGTCTCATCCCTGATATTTCGAGAATGTCAGCGTCAAATGTTCTGCGTAATAGCACTCTCTGCTTCCTAAGGTTTTCTCTGCTTTCAACCTTTGACACAGTCACTTTGGCCTTCTTGGAGGAACCAGGTTCTTCTTTGTCACTAGCCTTCCTCTTCACAAACTTTTTCACATTTTTCTCTTACTTTTCAGACTTCTCACCAGACTTCATACCAAACTTCTCACTAGACTTCTCTCCTTCAACACCCTTTACTTCATTATCTACAGCTTTCACAGATGAAGCTCTCCTGGGCTTTGGAGGTTTCCACATGGACAACATTTGCTGGAGGCACATCCTCCTCATCATTCACTAGCTTTCCCATTTTCACCAATCTTCTTCTTTTCTTTTCCTCTTTGTTTTTCTTCAGAACAGTCTCAAAAGTTTCTTTCTTTTGCCACCTGGTAGTGGGTCTTTTAAGAATGGGCTCTTTTGGAACTGCCCTACCACTTCTAGCAGCAATGAAGCTTGCCACAGTCACATTATCATAGTCTTCCTCACTGTTTTCAGTTTCCTCTTCAGACAGAGGTCTCATTTCAGGAATAATAAAGTTCAATGGCACTATATCAAAGTGAAGAGAAGGAGCAGGATCAGCACCGACCTGGGGCTCTTTTGAGAAGCATGGGGTTTCATCCCAAGTAGGAGCAGAGTGCTCTTCTTGGGCAGGGGGATCATGTCTCTTTGTTGTTTCCCCAGTAGTGCTGACTGGTGCCAAGTTTTCAAGAGGCGCCAGTTCCCCGCCTTCAACTATATGACCTTCACCTTTCCCTGAGACCCAATGGTCGCATTATCACACTCATACTCTCCAACCAATCCTCCTCGGTTGCAATTAATAGCATGTTCTCAATAGCTTCTTTCTCATTCACCCACAAAATAGAATCAGAAGATGCATGAGGAACATTACCTGTTGGAGTGGCAATATTCAGATCAAAACTTGGTGCGGACACTTCTGCTAATTGAAGACCTCTTGTCCCTCTTCTCCGTCTACTATTTCATCGTCTGCCATTTTTTCTGGTGAGGCAGAGAGAGAGGTTGTAGCAATAAATCTTTTGGGGTTCTGAGTCTTACGACTGCGGTGAGAACCAGAACTCGATGGGGTTTGAGAAGAACTAGTAGGTGGTTGTTGGTTTGGTGTGAGTTTTTGACTGGATAACGGTTGGGACTCAGACTCACACTCCTGCGCTCCGTGAGTTGAATACACAGTAGGAATGACAGTGGTAGCGTTTGAAAGCTCTGGATTCTGAGACATAGTGGAGTTTGGAAGTAGAGACACGAGAAAGAGAGGGTTTGCTTTTGAGAGAGAAAGGAAATTTTGTGGCTTTGATATGGATAGTTGGGAAAGAGACGTCTTTTGGGGTTATTTAGAGGGGGTGAGGGATCAGTTGCAAACGGGTGTAACGTATTGGGTAGACGGGTCAGTTTGTAACGGGTATGACGTTTGGGTTTTAAAAAAATGAGAGAGAGATGGAAACATTTAATGACGTCGCACACTTTTACCAAGTGTAAAAGGAACTACTAACCTGAGTCAAAGGAACCAGGTTCCCCGACTGAGTTTTGTAAATGTGAGCATCATCCTTTTACGAAGATGCAAGGTTATTGGCTGCTTGTTTACTTTGTAATTGCCATGCGTGTTTACCTGTAACGGTATAGAGATGAGTTAGAGTTTGGCAGGAAACACTTTTTAGCAGATTTACCAGTTCATTCTTTCATAGCCAGTCATTGAGGGACATCGTACTCAGTTTGATTTTATCAGCCCCAATGCCAGTCGATTCTTTTCAAAGTTCTCTCTGCTCAATACTTTGGTGAATATATCTGCTACCTGGTCCTCTGTTCTGCAGAACTTCATGCAGATTAAGCCCTTTTCAACATTATCCCTGAGAAAATGATGTCGCATATCAATGTGCTTTGTTCTCTTATGATGAACGGGGTTCTTTGCCATGTTGAGAGCACTTGTGTTATCATACAGTAATGGCACACAATCAGAAAACACACTGAAATCCTCCAGTTATTGCTTGATCCACAGCAATTGAGCACAACAAAAGGCAGCTGCCACATATTCGGCTTCTGCAGTTGAAAGAGCCACAGATTTTTGTTTCTTTGTACCCCATGAGATTAAGCATGACCCCAGAAAATGTGCCATGCCATATGTGCTCTTTTTATCCACCAGATAACCAACATAATCAGCATACCCAATTAAGTCGAAATTATCTCCTGAGGGATAGTAGAGCACCAGGTCCTATGTTCTTTTGAGATACCTTAGAATCCTCTTAGTAGCTTTCAGATGAGATTCCTTTAGACTTGATTGAAATCTAGAACATAACCCCACACTGAACCAATGATACCTCTGTACATGGTTTCGTTCACGGGAGAACCAGGTTCATCCATGTCCAGACGAGTGGTAGTGACAATAGGAGTATCAATGATTTTTGAACTTTCCATCTCAAATCGTTTCAGGAGCTCTTTAATGTATTTCTGCTGACTTATTATTGTTCCCTTAGAGGTTCTCTTAACTTGCAACCCTAAGAAAAAATTCTGTTCCCCCATCATGCTCATTTTAAACTCGCTTCCCATAAGCTTTACAAACTCCTCACACGAGGAATCATTTATTGCACCAAAGATGATGTCGTCAACATAAACTTGCACAATGAGAAGGTTCGTCCCTCGTTTCTTCAAAAATAGGGTGTTGTCGATTTTTCCTCTTGTAAAGCCATTTTCTTAAATGAACTTAGACAACCTTTCATACTATTCACAAGGGTCATATTTCAGCCTATATAGTGCCCTGTCAAGTTTGAATATATGTTAAGGATGCTCATGACACTCAAAACCAGGTGGTTTTTTGACAAAGACTTCTTCCTTTAAATATCCATTCAGAAATGCACTCGTGACATCCATTTGGAACAATTTGAATTCCATATGAGATGCAGAGGCAATGAGATTTCTGATGGCTTCCATTCAAGCAACTAGGGAGAAAGTCTCATCGCAGTCATTTTCTTCTTCTTGATTATAGCCTTGAACCATTAACATGGGCTTGTTCCTTATTGTATTCCCAAACTTATTAAGCTTGTTTCTAAACACCCACCTGGTTTTTATACAATTCTATCTGAGGGTTGAGGAACCAGGTGCCATAAACTATTCCTCTCAAATTGATGGAGTTCATCTTTCATAGTAGTAATCCAGTCAGCATCTTTCAATGCTTTCCTTGATATTTTTGGGCTCAATTTGAGAAACAAAAGTTGAGAGGGCAAGCGAGCTTCTTGTCTTTGATCTAGTTTGAATACCTAAATCAAGAAGGGTGATCACATTTTGGAGAGGATGTGAACTTTTGTTCTTCTAGATAGACACCTGAATCTCATTGTGTGAAGACCCAAGTTCCTCTAAATGGGATCCATTGTTGGCATCTATGGAGGAGTGAGAGCCACTTCTTTGTTCAGCATCAAGAGTTTGTTGCACTGCATCAGCAACTCTGTTTTCTGCTTCAGTTGTTGTAATGGAGGAAGCAGGTTCTTCTATATCAGCTGGAGGTTCTGCTGCATTTTCTTTATTGGATTCCTTGACTTGACTTATCAGATCAGCCTTTCCATTTGCCATATCAATAATTTCTCCAAGAACCTTTGACTGCTCTCCGTCTTAATCAATCTTGTCATGTGAATCTTTCCCACATAAGTGGTATGATTCATCAAAGATTACATGTATTCTTTCTTCAACACATTGAGTCCTTTTGTTGTAAACTTTGTATCCTTTGCTTTGTGAGGAATATCCAAGAAAGATTCCTTCATCACTTTTGGCATCAAATTTTTCCAGCGCTTCCTTACCATTATTGAGAATGAAACATTTGCAGCCAAAGTTTCTTAGGTGAGTTAGCTTGGGTTTCCTCCCGTTCAGCAATTGATACGGGGTTTTATTTAAGAGGGACCTGATCATGCACCTGTTTACCAAATAGCAAGCAGTGCTGACTGCCTCAACCCAAAAATATTTTGCTACACTACTATCAATTAGCATAGTCCTTGCCATGTCTTTAAGAGTCCTATTTTCCTCTCCACAACACTATTTTGTTGGGGTATTTTGGGACCGGACTCTGTGCCATGATCAGATCTTATACTCACAATATTATGGCTCATCTTCACTTTAATCTACTTCACAAAGGCAGCAAAAACTGGAAAAGTTTCATCCTTTGTTTTGAGAAACAAGGTCCATATGAATATGGAGTAGTCATCAACTATGACAAAAATGTACTTCTTTCCTCCTCTACTTGGAACCCTCATAAGTCCACACAGATCCATATGGAGGAGATCAAGTGGCCTTGAGGTGCTTACTTTATTTTTGGGCTTGAAGGAGGACCTGACTTGCTTTTCTCTTACACATGCATCATACACCTTGTGATCTTTGAACCTTGACTTGGGCAGCCCACGCACCAAGTCCTTCTTGACCAACTTGTTCAGGAACGAAAAACTTGCATGTCCCAATCTTCTGTGCCACAGCTCAGCATCATCATCAACAACACTCAAGCATGTAATATCTCCATTGTTCAAAAACTCAAAATCAGCAACATAGATATTTTTGTATCTTTTTGCCATCAGAACCACTTCACTAGTCACAAGATTGGTGACAGTGCAAGTCGATAAGAATTCAACTTTGTTTCTTTGTCGCAAATTTGCGAGATACTCAGTAGCTATATTTCAAGCCATTCACATAGTACACATTCTCAATTGAATGAGTGAGTGTCTTCCCAACTCTTCCTATTCCCGGAATGTATCCCTTTTTGTCATTTCCAAACGACACACTCCCTCCTTGCAAGTCTTTGAGCGAAAAGAAATCATTAGTGCTTCCAGTCATATACTTAGAGCAGCCACTATCCATATACCACCTTTGGCTGCTTTCTTTCACTGCTCCATGCACAAGTAAATCAAGGATTAAACTTAGGAACCCAAACAAGTTTGGGTCCCTTGTAGTGAGGAAAAGGGTGAATTAAACTTCTTCTTATCCAAGAAGGCATCACACGTCTTTTATTGGAAGGACCAGGTTCTTTAGCAGTAGTTGCATTTTCAACAAAAACTTTGTTTTTCTATTGGAACTGAAATCTAGCTTTACAGGTTTCTTTAACGTGCCCAGTGTTACCACAGTGAGTGCAAAGCCAGTAATCAGGGACAGTAACATACTTACTATGTGGATTGTAGGTAGTCTTTTCCTTTTGGAACCCGATTCCCGGCATGTTTCCCCCGTTGCTTTTATATATGGTAGTGATTGTATCAGAGGACCAAGTCCATTTTAGAGATTTTTCCAGGTTATTTTTAACTCTGCCTAGATCTTTCTGAAGTTGTCTATTTCTTTCAAGTTTAGCACACAGACTAGATTTCACCATTTTGAGCTCATTTTCAAGCTTAAGGTGCGCCTACATTAGGGAGATTAAGGACATGTATGATGGGGATAAGACTCGGATTCGGACAGTATGAGGCAACTCTGAGCATTTTCCAATTGTTATAGGGTTACACCAAGGTTCTACGCTCAGTCCGATCTTATTTGTTCTGGTGATGAACGCGTTAACACACCATATTCAAGGGGAGGTGCCACGGTGTATGCTATTCGCTGATGACATAGTTCTGATTGATGAGTCGCAAGCCGGTATTAACGAGAGGCTGGAGGTTTGGAGACAGGCTCTTGAGTCTAAAATTTTCAAGCTGAGTAGGACGAAGACGGAATACCTGGAGTATAAGTTTAGCGCTGAGCCGAGGAAAGTGGGTGTGGATGTGAGGCTTGAATCACAGGTCATCCCAAGTAGAGGCAGTTTTAAGTACCTTGGGTCGGTTATCTAGGGGGAGGGGAGATCGACGAGGATGTCACACACCGTATTGGGGTGGGGTGGATGAAGTGGAGGTTAGCATCTGGAGTCCTGTGTGACATGAGAGTTCCACCGATACTCAATGGTAAGTTTTATAAAGTAGTGGTTAGACCGGCCATGATGTATGGGACTAAGTGTTGGCCTGTTAAGACCTCACATATCCAGAAGATAAAAGTAGCAGAAATGAGGATGTTGAGGTGGATGTGCGGGCACACTAGGATGGATAAGATTAGGAATGATCCTCAATGGTTTCTTTTAAATCCACCACTGCGACTATCAAATCATCTCAATCATGTTCTACCTCTCCTAGTTATACAGTTAACACATTTTTATCATTGATGGGATTATGATAAACATCAACTAGAACATTTGCCAAGGATATAAGCTTCTTTTGAGAGTAAGATTTCAAATTTCTTTGAACGTCTAGAAAGTTTACCTCATCATAAGATTTTGCCATCAGGACAAAGATAGAGTCATATTCAGTTGTTTCACTTTCAACTTCCATCATGGAGGTATCACCTTGTTTATCATCTTCCCTAGATTGACTGGACGAATCTCCCCCTGCAGCAAGAGCTTGTTTCACAATATTGTCAGCAACATCTTTTCTCCTGAATCTCTTGTCAGGAACCGCGTTCCTCTTGGTTGTTTTGTCTGTGTTGTGCTTGTACTGGTCTTGCTTGTAGAGAGGACAGTCTTTGATGAAATGTTCTAGCTTCCCACATTTATGACTCAAGTCATAGCCTTTTGGTCTGTTGGATCTTCCCCTTTTTGGAAGGCCTCCATTTTTGCGAACCATTTTCTGAAATCTTTTTGTCAGTCACTTGATTCATTGTTGTCGGCCTTGAGGACCAGGTTCTTCTCCTATGAGTTCATCAATGGTCAGTTTTTGCAGATCCTTTCCCTCTATGATAACATTGACTTTGCTTTCCCAGGAACCATGTAATACACTGAGTATTTTCCTAACAAGTTTGTTTCTTGGAATGATCTCTCCTAGAGAGTGAAGCTCATTGATGATGGAGGTGAAACGAGTATGCATGTCCTGAATGGACTCATCATCCTTCATCCTGAAGAGTTCATACTCAGTAGTGAGCATGTCGATCTTTGATTGCTTGACTTGAGTTGTTCCTTCATGTCGATCTCCTTGGCAAATTGACAGGAAAAAAATTATGTTATACTCGTCTGGTCCAATACAACAAACGAGGATCTTTTTTGCTCAGAAGTATTTCTCTAAAGCTTTACGGTCAACGTCGTTGTAGTCCTTCCTTGTCTTTGGAACTGTCACTGCTGGCTCGCCAATGGTCTTCATAGGAACGAAAGGACCATCGCAGATGACATCCCAAAGCTCTGAATCTTCAGCCATGATAAAATCATGCATCCTTGTCTTCCACCATCCGTAGTATTATCCATTGAATCTTGGTGGTCTGTAGGTGACCATCTTCAAAGTTTGGTGGAGCAACCATGTGAATCCTTGCTAGGTGTTAGCCTTATAGAAAGAACCAGCTCCGATACCAATTGATAGAGACTGAGAATCCACCAAACTGTATAGAGAACCTGATTCTCTATCAGTTTCCATAGAACACACACACATAACGATAAGTAAATGACACAGCAGAGTTTTACGTGGAAAACTCCCAGCTCACGGGATTAAAAATTACAATCTATACTCATAGAATTTCAACTTTACTAACTGAGCAAACTTTAGATTACAAACTATTATAATCTAGGAATTAACCTCTTAATCCCTCACCTACTTGTAATAACTCTATTACAAGCCTCTTTGTAATAACTCTATCACAAAGCTCACACTTTGACTAACTCTAGCCAAAACACAAACACAAGGTTTATGGTTATACAAACGATTTCCTATGGAATGCTTCTAACTAAGCTGAGTAGGAATTAGAAGTAGATCACGCTAACAAAGGTACAACAATACTAAGGACATATGATAACACAATGCTGGGATCTGGTCCTTCGTTCTGTTCTTGCTTTGTTCTTGAAACCTTGAAGTCACTCAAAGTCGGTGACACACTTGGGAGAGAAAACTAATGATTTAGGGTTGTGCAAGTGTGTGTTTTCCCTTGCCTCAAGTTGGAAATATACAAGTGAGGTCATTGGGATGATGTATGCAATTATTCGGTACAAGGCATGCTCCATATAGTGATTGTCGCACTGTTGCGTGTGCCGAGAAATAGTGCAGCGACCTTACAGCTGTAGAGAGTTGACTTATACTGTCATCAGAGAAACTGATGTCCATCTGTTCCCTCTGCCGTTTCTTTGACTCAAGTTGTTGGAATTTATGCTGTACTTGAGACTTGTTGTTCTTGAGCACTTTGAGGACGTGTAAGAAGTTCCCAATTTGGTTCTTATATAAAGTTTGTTAGATCATCAAAATACAAAACAGGCACATAGCTTAACACTATTAATAAATGCCTTCAATGGGTAGCATCTTGCATCTATAAAAGGAAAATTTTCAGAAATGTACCAAGTCCGGAGATCTCTAGAGCTTTTTGTCAAAGGATGATTGGCCCAAATAGGCTACTCAGGGTGACGTTCTTGATTTTTTTGACCCTGTTTGACTCATGAGCCGAACCTCAAGTTTAATAAGTGTTGCTCCTTGCTTGCCCTATGTGCAATACTTTTGACTTTTGATCTTAAAAGATTTGTTCATGAGGCAAACAAGAGTCAAAAAATAAGATCATCTACTTTCAAGATCATTGAGTTTAATTTCTTGTTTGTCAAACTTGAATTGGGCCTCTTGAATAAGCCCACTATGGCCACCCTTATTAATCAAGCCCATATTAGAATGCTTGAACTAGTTTTCGATTGGGATCTTTACACAAATAGCCAGCCATATTTATTGTTTGCTTTATCTAGCTATATACATAGATTATATATTGATTATACACACATAAACTATACACATATTATACCTCCACTGGCTATTTTTTAGTTTAAGCGATTGGGTGAGCGGCTATTTGGGTTAAACTTCTTTTCGATTTTAAAAAGAAATTTAAGTTATCATCAAATTTGAAATAATATCATATATTGTAGAAATTTATCCAAACTCGACGTTTACAAAAGTAGTTTAGTGACTTTTGTGAAATTAATTTATGTGATACTTAGGCAATACTGATTGGTTTTGTTGTTTCAAAAAATAGTTTAGTGATTTTCGTTAATATTTAGATAATCATAAAAATTGATCTAGTAATGTCGATACAATAAAGTAAAAATGGAATGTTCATACATGAAATTAACCAGAGTTTTACATCTTATATGTTGACCTCAAACGATTTCCTCAATCGACACTACATATTTATATAATCATTTTGAATTAATTTATTTCATACGATATATTATTTTCATTAAAATCTTTTCTATATCCAAATGACATAAAGAAATCTAATTTTCATAAATTTACTTTTCTTTTTAAATTCTGTTTCCTTTTCCAAAGTCATGTCTTAGGTCCAAAGAGCTTAAATAAATCGAAAATTGATTTGAAATCATTGGCGCTGAAATTTGAATATATTGGCTGGGCCACGGTGGAAAAGCAAAAGATATCTGTTCACGTTGGAGAAGCATAGGCTCCCCCTTGTTGAAATTCATCATTGTCTAATCATAGATGGGAAAGGAGCAAAGAAAATTAAACGTTACAAAAGCTAAAATTTAAATTAAGAAGATTAAGAAATAGTACAGTCAAACCTCTCTATAACTAGAATTTTCGGAACCAATTTTAATTTTGTGTTATATTATATGTCCTCTATAATAGTATTTTACTATCGCAGTAAAAAAATATCGGAATAAATGGAACTGTTATAGAAATATTTGACTGTATTATACTTTTGTCAATACTTTTTTACAATAGGATTTGTCAATGTTGTACATATATTTTATGCATTATATGTTATTTAAGTATTTTTAATGTGGACTATATATCATAAAAATATTTGACTGTATTATACTTTTGTCAATGCTTTTTACAATAGGATTTGTCAATGTTGTACATATATTTTATGCATTATATGTTATTTAAGTAATTTTAATGTGGACTATATATCATAAATTAATGTTGTACATATATTTTATGCAAGAGACTCAAGGAAAGTAAGCTAAATCATAGATACGAAACTGGCTTCAACAACCCATAAGGGACGGCTTGCCAAGCTACACAAACAATTAGTTTGTTTATAGTCGCAAAAGTTTTCCTACAAAAAGGGATTGGCTTCAACAAGAGAAAATTTTTGTACTATAACCAACGTTAGCGGTTGACGGTGAGTTCATAAAGAAAAAAATAGGAGTGGTGATTATTTCAGATTGATGCTGGAACAAAATTTTGAAAAAAATAGTTTAAAAAAATAAAAATTACAAATATGATAGGTTACACTAACAAATATAGGACGTCATAGGACCCCGCAAAATTTAAGCGTGCAATTGAAAAGTTCAAGGGAGAAATTATGTATTATCCCCAGATAATTTCATACATAATTTGATTGATTTCACATATGTAACATGAGAGTTAATTATTTTCCAAAGTTGTGCATCCATCAATAATGTTATTAATTAAACTAACTTATTTAGCTTTTCCTTTTTGTCATTCTTAATAATTAATTGTTGAGAAATCTTAGCAAATTAATACGGAGTAAATAGTAATTAGTTCCCTTTGTATGTATTGACAAGATTCCTTTTTTGTTTCTCCTGAAAAGATTAAGATACAACATTAATACAACCTGCAGTAGTAGTTGCACATTAGAGATTTTCACTTCTAAATCATGCAACACCTGCAAATTCATCATAATCCAAATTAAGATAAAGAAAAGAATATTTTGCATAGAAAGAAGTCTGGGAGTAACGGTAAAGTTGTCTCTTTATGACCTATAGGTTACTGATTCGAGCAGTGAAATCAATCATTAATGCTTGCATTACGGGAGACTGTCTACATAACACTTCTTGCGGTGCAATCCTTTCCCGAATCCTGCCCCACTTTGTTCAGCGCTCTATAATCTATGCAAAACCTTAAACTGCCATCATCCTTGTTCTGAAACAGAATCGGCGCTCTGAACACAGAATACCTTATGCGCCTGGCTATCCTTTGAAACGATATTTTAAATATGATCCATTTTTCAAATCTAATTTATTAATCTTGAGAGAAACATTGGTTTCAAACAAGTGAGTAAAGAGCCTTATTTTAATTAATAGAACAATGGTGAACCGATTAAAAAATAAGTCTAAAATCAAGTGAATAGAGTTGGAATCTAGAGCAACACTTGAAAAAAAATACTGGGTGCATAACGTCAATAGACAAAGTAGAGGGTACAGAGTCTAAATACAATAGAAATAGAGGGGCTAGTGTGATAATTTCACTCCATTGCGCATAATTTATTGTTTGAACTTTTAAAATAAACATCACAACGCCAAAGCAGAGAGAGAGAGAGAGAGAGAGAGAGAGAGAGAGAGCAGCAATCATAAACAGAAGCAATCGCCTAATATATCGCTAATTCAACTTTGTAAGAAAATTCAAAGTCTCTCTATCCTTGTTTTTCCTAATTTTTCTTCGTCAAGTTCATTTCCTTATGTTAAAAATATTGTACTTTTAATGTTCAAAAATTTGCTGACGAATTTGATGCTACATTATAGTATGCAAAGGCGATCGAACCTATGAATTAATTTTCCTCTTTTAACCTCTCTTTTGCCTGAAGAAAGTTTTTTTTTCCCAAGGTAAATGGTTTAGCAGGCAAAATCTCTATTAAGGTGGAGCCATTTTGAAATTTGAAATTTGAATTGATTACTTTTACAGTTCTGTTATTTGGTTTCTCAATTTATGTGATTTTGGTATTTTGTGTAATTGTAAGATTGTGTTATTTTTTTGTAGCTTCCATTGACAAGAATGATGTCGAAAGTGGATTCTAAGAAGAAAATTGGTGCAAATTCTGGAAATGAGAAATTGTTGAATGATATTGAAGCTATAAATAAAGCTCTATATTTGGATAAAACCCATTTATTGGATTCAAAATCGAAGAATAAAGGAAATAGTAAAGATTCAATAGAGAAGGAGAATAAGAAATCCATTTGGAGTTGGAAGGTCCTAAAATCTTTGGCTGTTAGAAACAAAAAGTTTAATTGTTGTTTTTCAGTTCAGGTCCATTGCATTGAAGGGCTATCAACATTGTTTGATGATCTTTGCCTTGTTGTGCATTGGAAGAGGAGAGATGGCGAGTTGACGACTCGTCCAGTTGTGGTTTCTCAAGGGGTAGCTGAGTTTGAGGAACAGTTGACTCATACTTGTTCTATATCTGGTAGCAAGAATGGCCCCAGTCAATCAGCAAAGTACGAGGCGAAACATTTCTTGTTGTATGCTTTGATATATGGTACTCCCGAGCTTGATTTGGGGAAGCATCAGGTTGATCTTACCAGGTTGCTTCCTCTTTCATTGGATGAATTGGAGGAGAACAGCTCAGGCAAGTGGACGACTAGTTTCAGGTTAGCAGGTAAGGCTAAAGGAGCGATCTTGTATGTAAGTTTTGAGTATCACATAGTTGGGAACACTTTCGCGGTTCTTCCCACTAACAGGGTTCTTATCGAGGGGAAGAACTTGAGGCGCAATAGTGAAAATGCAGCAAAACTTTTGGCACAATGTGAGCAATGTGATGAGCTGAGTACAATAAGACGAACAGGAAGCCTTCCTGCTCGATCTTCTACTTCACAGCGTTCCGCAGAGAATATAAAAGATCTTCATGAGGTTTTACCAGTTCCGTCATCTGAAGTCTCCACAGCTGTAAATGTGTTGTATCAGAAACTTGAGGAAGAGAAAGTGGAAGCTTCAATTGATTGCAAATCACAGATTGATGTTTTCTATAATGATGTTGAGACCCTAAAACATGACGTAGCCTTGTCATCAGAGCCCGAGAAGGGAAATGTTGAAAATGGGGGTGGCATAAGTGAGGTTTCTATAAGAGAGCAAGGTGTAGAAGTTGCCTCAAACGAATGGGAGGGAAAAGAAGAAGATACCATGAAAACTGGTGATAGTCCTTTGGAAGAGAATGTTGAACCTGAGAATGAAGACCTTTCTCACCTTGCGCCGTTGGCCAAGGAAGTTGACATTGAGAATGAAGAACTTTCAGTGAGTCCCTGCAATTTCGAGACAGATGAATCTGCCAAAGAGTCAATCATGAAAGAAGTGGAATCTCTATTAAAGCGTGTCTCGGATTTGGCAAATGAGGGATTAGATTCTCAAGAAGAAGAAAGTGAAGTTACAAATCATGACGCAGACTTGGACGAATCCCTAAGCTTGGATTACGTCGCTGAATCTGTGGCTAGTGATTTTCTGGATATGTTAGGGATAGAGCATAGTCCATTTGCCCTGAGTTCTGAGAGTGTCGCTGAATCTGTGGCTAGTGATTTTCTGGATATGTTAGAGATACAGCATAGTCCATTTGCCCCGAGTTCTGAGAGTGAGCCTGATTCCCCAAGAGAACGACTGTTGAGGCAATTTGAGAAGGACACTCTGGCGAGTGGGTGTTCCTTATTTAACCTTGATATGGATATTGATCACCAAGAATTTGGTTGTGATGATCCAAGTGGACCTGATTTGAGGAGCATTTCCGAGGATTTTGTCTATTCATCTAGTGTGGAGATGCCCAAGATGGAAATTGAAGCAACTAATAACAAAACAAGGGCCACCATGTTGGAGGACTTGGAGACAGAGGCTTTGATGCGCGAATGGGGCTTGAACGAGAGGGCGTTTCAATATTCCCCTCTGAAGAGCTCAAGCGGATTTGGGAGCCCAATTGATGCTCCTCTTGAGGAAAAACCTTACCAATTGCCTCCTCTCGCAGAAGGCTTAGGACCCTTCATTAGGACTAAAAATGGAGGATTGTTAAGGTCGATGAACCCTGCACTTTTCAAGAATTCCAAGAGTGGAGGGAGTTTGATAATGCAGGTCTCGAGTCCAGTGGTGGTTCCTGCAGAAATGGGATCTGGTATAATGGACATACTGCAGCATTTAGCCTCCATTGGAATTGAAAAGCTATCTATGCAAGCAAGTAAACTTATGCCTTTGGAAGATATTACTGGACAGACAATGCAACATATAGCCTGGGAAACTGCACCAAGCTTAGATGGAACTGTGAGGTTTGAACTTTTATTTTTCTCACATTTTGTTCTATATTTGAAAATGCACATACATACCTAGCACACACTTTCTATAAGAAATTGTCTTATATGACTTTTACCAACTGCAGACAAGATTCGTTGCAGCAAGAACTTGAGTTTGGACAAGATATGGCTGGTACTCAAAGTAAAAAGTGTAAATGGCACAGACCAAAGTCTAGTAAGTTGGAGTCAAATTCTGTTGGCGCGGACAGGAACTCGGAATATGTATCATTAGAGGACCTCGCTCCATTGGCGATGGATAAAATTGAAGCCCTTTCAATTTTGGGTTTGAAAATACAGTCAGGGATGTCAGATGAGGACGCGCCTTCTAACTTAAGCCTGCAATCCGTTGGTGAGTTTTCAGCCATTGAGGGAAAGAAGGTCAACTTCGGAGGAGCTGTAGGTTTGGAAGGAACAGGTGGATTGCGGCTACTGAACGTTAAAGACAACGGTGGTGATGAAGTTGACGGGCTTATGGGCTTATCTCTCACACTTGAAGAATGGATGAGGTTGGACTCGGGAGAAATTGACGATGCAGATGAAATCAGCGAGCGTACCTCCAAACTGCTGGCAGCCCATCATGCTACCTGCACTGACATGTTTCGTGGCAGGTCGAAGGGAGAGAAGAGACGTGGCAAGGGAAAGAAGTGTGGATTGTTGGGAAACAACTTCACGGTGGCACTAATGGTGCAGCTTCGTGATCCTTTAAGGAACTACGAGCCAGTTGGTACACCTATGCTTGCTCTTGTTCAAGTGGAGAGAGTGTTTGTAACACCTAAACCTAAGATATACAGCACAGTTTCTGAAGTTAGTAACAGCAATGAAGACGACGATGATGATGAATACAAGCCTCCCAAAACGGACTCTGTGGGGGAGGTCAAAGAAGTTAACATTCCTGAGGAAGAACAAATTCCTCAGTACAAAATCACTGAAGTACATGTTGCTGGTTTAAAGACAGAGAAAGGTAAAAAGAAATTATGGGGTTCGTCAAGTCAACAACAGTCTGGATCTCGTTGGTTGCTCGCGAATGGAATGGGAAAGAAGAATAAGCATCCATTACTGAAGTCTAAAGCTAGTAATAAATCTTCTACACCAGCTGTTGCTTCGACGACAACAACAACTACTACTACTACTACAGTGCAGCCTGGTGAAACATTATGGAGTATATCTTCACGGGTCCATGGTACAGGAGCTAAATGGAAGGAATTAGCTGCATTAAATCCACATATCAGAAATCCGAATGTTATTTTTCCTAATGAAAAAATTAGATTGAGGTAGCAGTGTTGTAGAACATGATTTTTATTTATATGATTGAAATTTTTCCAGTTTCCTCCCTTCCCCTGTAAAAAAAGCATGGTATATAGTGCAGCTTAATACATATTCAACATCCAGAAATGGGTTGAATATATTAAAGGCAGCTCCAGGAATTGATAGGAAATATCTTACCTTTTTTAGTAAATCAGAGGATAAAAAAGAAAAAAAGGAAATATATTTTCTTGGTGCTTCCTAATCATAAGACATATTTCCTCTTTCTTTTATATTCTTTTCAGGCGGCTTTTTAGTTTCAATTGACCTGGTTTGTGTACTTCAATTTCAACAACCGCAATTGATGATTCTTTTCCAAGCGAGAGTAGTGTATATATATCAACAACAAAAAATTCAATGAAGTCCCACAAGTGGGGTTTGAGGAGGATAGTGTATACGCAAACCTGACCCCTATCCTAGGAAGATAGCGAGAGTAGTGGTGTATATCTAGGACAGAAAACAACGCATAATTGAAAGGATATGGATACTCATGCTAATGGTCAAAGATGCTAAAGAAGGTTTCACTAAGAAACCTTAATGGGGGGAACAACAGGTTTAGGCATCATAGGTTCAAAACATGTAAGATAAAGCAGAAAATAAGATCTGTTCAACAAATGAAGCTGACTATGAGACCAGCACAGGTATCTCATACTTCCCACAGCGTCCACTAAGTTCATAGTTCATTCTTCATTGGCATGTTTTATTCACCTAATCGATAACTTGTCAACTAGATCGCAAGCTGTAACCATGAAGACGCATATTGCTCATGGCATTCATTTCTAGAACACATCATCAATTACTTGAGTTCAAAATCGATAAGCAGACATCTTATGATCAAACAAGGAGAACCCATGCAATTGAAAAACAGAAACTATAGCTGCAACAACATACTGCACATGAACTGTATTAGTTAGCATTGATACTGAAAGATGCATCCCATAAGATTAAAATCCCTAAATATCCAATAGTTTAGAGTTGAATAGAAGAGTGCCTTGAGAGAACTAAACTAGTAAAAAGCATTATGATAACAAAGGTTAGAGACCAGAACTCTGAATACACATGCCTTGCTGATATTTAAGATTGCAGTGAGCTGAGTTGTTGTAGTGAGCTGAATTCTACATGAACAATTACAAGTTGTGGAACTCAGCACACATCCTACAGGACGTCAGGGGCGTGACCTCTTGTTGCTGCATGAAGGGCATTTGTACTGCTTTATATGCTCAGCCCTAGCTGGGGTGATCTTCACGCACTTGCCATGGAACCACCTCTCACATATGTCACAGCAAATCCAGAATTCATCTGAAGCATAGTTCTCGCCGCATGCACCACACAGAGTATCGCCATGCTCCTCATCTTCTTCTTCATCGAATCCATCATCCTCATCTTTTACATGGGCCTTTGAGTATTTACCCTGAGATTTACAACAATTGAAAAAAATAGATCTCTAGCGCTAAAATGCTGGGCCATGCATGGAGAAAGCCAATGAAGCATGGATCTATAAATAAGATGTCATCACATCAGAGGCATAATGATATAGGTTACATGTGGCAGGATACTGAATTTAGTTTAAGAGGAGCATGGCCTAGTGCATTGAGACAGAGCCATAGTGGCCATGTGACGAGACCAGAAGACAGAAAACTTAGCACAAGCAACTTCAACAAGGCACATGTTCATTTTTTGAGAAGAGAAGGCTAATGGGGCCTTTTCAAGCAGTTTGACTGAATTCGCCAAAGACAACCAAAAATGTATGAAACATAGGACAAAGAAATATACAGTGTAAGAATTTAACACAACGTAAGTACCAAAATCGCAAACTGGTTTTAGATTAAGAACCTACTATGCAAAAGGTCAGTTATCAAGCAGCTGCAAGAGTTGAGGTAGACATAAAATACATTGGAAGAAATTACATGAGAGAAATTCAAAGAAAGAAACAGCACTAAAGTTCATTAAGAGTATCATCCTTTACCTCACACTGTACCTCTTTCGAAAACTCCAGAGCATTGAGTTTACCCTAGGCACCCAAAAGACTCTTCTAACAAATTTAAGCATAAAACGAAACTGTAATTACTTTAGTTCAAAGCACTTTAACTGACTACTACGCCATCTTCAAACCAGAAGTGGGCAACCACTTCCAGACCAGCCCAGAACCAAAGTCTATTCTGTTTCTAAATCAAACATCAAGGTGAACAATTCTACAAGAAAAAGCTAAATCAACAATATATCAACTTAGGAGGCCAATTTTAACTCCTAAATACCATAACAGGCAAGAAAGATGGATTTTTCTCTGTAGTAGAAAATTGGATAAATGCTTGACTCACCTTCCAGCTTCATACCTCTCAATGTTATTAAACTGACATGACAATAGCAAGCTACTCACTAGGACATCACTAAAATATGCTACTTACTACCCTCGAGAGTCATCACACACATTAATTGTTTAAAACTGGTGTGGATGACGGAAAAAGAACCATGGCTCAAATCACAGAAGACCTAATTGCTGATTCGGTGGACTATATCTTTCGTCCACAACCATAAACTTAAAGGCAAGTATTCAGTGGCAATGTCCTAAGCTGAAGGATTTTCAATTAAACACTGTCCAGAGGAATCGTTGTAAAGAGCGTTGCACAGACTGTTCTCCAAGAAGAGCACTTTTTGGGGGTAAGGGAGAAGGATGGGGGTAGAAGAGGTTTCTAACCATACCGCTTTAGAATTTGACTTCGACTTGTTGCTGCTGTGATTTGAAATTGTTGATCTATCCTTTACTTGCTTCTTGGCCACTCCAGTAACAACTTCATATATTGTTGGCAGCTCATTTATCATGTTAAATAGGCGTTTCCTAGATCAAAAAATCATAAAGATTTAACAAAGAGCTGAAACTTTTCATACTAAGTAGACTACTACACCAAAGCAGTAAACTGGTTTTTTTCTTCCATTAAAACAAGTGCACAGATGTCTCCTGGGACTATTCTCCTCCAAGATTTGACATCCGATAAGGTATTATTGTAATTTATAAGTATACTTCCAGAATGCTTTACAGAGTGACACTGTTTAGTTAACAGAAAAAACATAGGTTTTGTAGGCTGTTCAACGACTATTTATGATTTGAAGCAAACTAATTATGGCAAGGAGAGGTAACTGGAAAGGTGACATTTGAACAAAAGAAACAAAGCTGATATCATTAAAAAGAAAATATACACAAGTAATTCACTTGAAAGGTGCCTACAAAAACAGCAAACTAGAAGGAAAGTACAAAAGGACCAAGCAACTGTTTAATTAAAGGTTGTCATAGAATAGTTTACCTGTCGGTTTTATCAAAGCCAAATCTGGCGCCAAAATAGAAGGCAACAGAGAGTAGCCATGCATCACTATGGACAGCAACTAGAGCCAACCAGTCCTTTTCTTGCATCCCATCTCTAGCAAAGTTTATACCTAATGCTGGCTCTGGCAGCTCGGGAGGCACTTCCTCAGCAGGCAAATTGACTTCCCACTGCTCGCTTGGAAATCCATAAAGACAGAGATTTTCCTTTTCTGCAAGGTTTCCGAGATAGAACAAATGTGAAACTTTTGAGAAGAAAAGAATTTGCTTGATCTAATCTCAATCATAAAAAACACTTGTTCAATAAAAACGGGGTCTTATGCAAGAAAGGCAGAACAAAGCATTTGATCGCCCATATCTTTATTATGCAAAATGCGTTTTAGGCTCTAAATCAGGCACTGACTTCAAAAAAAATTCATGAAATTTGTTAAATTTGATCAAGAAAAACTACGAGAGTTTACTGAAACCATAAATTCGACTACATAAAATGAACAATTTGAGACTTAAGTCGATAACAAGCTGCACAGTAAACAAAAGGTTATCCAACAGAAAATAAGCCAAAAATGAAGCCCATATATGAAGTTGGACCAATATCTTCCAAGATATGTAAACTTCAAACATGAAGAGATTGATCGCTAAGTCAAGTCGTGAGGACAACTGCTATTAAGCAGGAACACTGTGGTTATCATTCACATCATCTCCAGGTAAAGTCCAACCAACCAGTACATGGCAATTAAAAAGTGGGCAAAAAGCTTAATCAGTGCTCCAAAAATAGAGATTTTGCCCGCAACTCAAATGTTTGAACAAACAGTTTTTTCCTCACAATGAATTCACATTGCACACAAACTCAGAGACAAAAATGCTCTTGAAGTAACAAGGATACCTCTAGAAGCAAGCAGCAAATACCATATCAAACTCTAAAATCTTGAATTGGATGTGAGATTAACCAGTAAAAAACTTTTACTCAGTTAAAACACAGTAAGTTAAGAGTAAAAAGAAAATATGTTTATACATGACATACCATATATACTAGCAATTGAAAGGTGCCTAATTGAAAAGAGAAAAAGAGCAAGAAAGTTCCTCTTCTTCTTTCCTTAGACCCAATACCCAGACTCCCGAAATAGCAGAATAATGCCTTTTATTATGTCAAATAAAAATGTCTCGTTGGGGTCAGCATCACAAACAGTAGAAATTTGCTAATCTGAACAATCTAATAAATGAACAGCACCTGTTTCCACATGTTCACTCTTCGTAAAAGCAATTATTACTAAAAAAGAGCAGGCCAAAATGACATTAGAACCCAAAACCCACCAAAATTCAAAAACGAAAAAAATTAAGTACAAACACACAAAGCAAACCCAAACCCGACGGACGACAATCGCGTAAATGTGCATAAAAAAGAACGTAAAAAGATCCATAACTAACCCGGGTCACACTGCTGATAAAATTCCTCGACATCTGCAAAAGCAAAAAAAATAGAATGATCAGAATGTAGCACAGCACAGCTCAAAACCCAAAAAAAAGCTCAATAATTAGAGCATAAAAAACAAACAAAACTAGTCGGTTTAACGAAAAAATAAAAATAAAAGGAATGTGTGTACGTCAAAATAGTACATTACCAGTGGTAAGGGCTTTGATCATCCCAGCTCGACGGCCTTTAAAATCCCTAAAAACTTCCTCTACGGTGCGGGGATTGTGCTGTGCGCCTCCCTCCATTGCTACACGCTGCTCAGTCGACTGTCACTTGCTCTGTTTCAGTTCCGGTATTTTCAAGAACTTTTTAAGCACGAAAAGAATATAAAGGTGGTAGTACTAAGAACGGAAGAAGGGCATTCTCGTAATATTACTGAATTTGGAGGGTGATTTTGGTAAAAAAAAAAAAATTCTGCCAAGGTACAACAGGTGGTAAATGAACCGAAGTGGAAATGAAAACAGACACAAATTTGAATGAGGAATTCTTGTATGGAGCAGTGGTAATTTTATTGGCGGACGTGAGGTTTCAATAGTTTAAATGGAATTCACACTCATTGGTGAGCAGTAATTAGTATTTGGCCAAAATTTTAAAAACTGATTCTAAGATTCGGGAAGAAACTTTTTTTTTAACTTTTTCAAAACTGTTTCTGCTTCTACTCAAAAGCACCTTTTTTTTTTTTTTTTTTTTTGCTAAAAATTTGACCAAACACTCCAATTTTGAAAAAAAATACTTTTTCGGCTGAAAGAAACTTGGCCAAACAAGTTATTATCAAGTTAGTTATCAAATTTACTATGTTACAGTTTAGTTTAGTGTTTATCATGAAAATTTACATATAATTATTTTACAAGGAACCTAATTGTACATCTTTAAAATTGTCAAAGTCAATGTTGCACGGACTCTCCAAAATTATTGTCGCACCCATATCGAATCCTCCAAAAATGCACTACTTCTGGAAGATCCGACACACATCCATCGATCCAAAAATGCACTACTTTTGGAGGGTCCAACACGCACCAATCGATATTTTCAGAGAGTCCGAACAACATAGGTCAAAGCATAGAATATTTGCCATACTTCAAGATTTTAATATTACAAGATGTGTGCTAATTAAATATTTTGTGCCATTAATACAATAATACCCTAGGGAACATGTTTGTTTGTATATCCAAGCCTCATTCGCATTCATACACCTACGACGAGGTTTACTAGAATCAAAGAGACGAGGTTTCTCAAACCCATTCCGCTTCTATATGCTGGTCAATCTGTTTGTGCGAAAGAATTTCCCACGGGAAAGCATTTTCATCTCAGCAATTTGACAGAAAAAAAGGTAATAACTAATGGAAGGATACAAACATATTAAAAGTACAAGATATAGGGTGAAAGTTCACCAATTACAACTCGGTTCGAAGAAAAAGCATCACACCAAAATAAGAGTTACCCATTCAGACGTTCTGTAACTGGGTGGTAGAGTTGGCATTTACGTTTTGCATACAATTGAAACGTTTGAATCTTTATTCATACAACACGAGTCAGCCGGACCTATACCTGGAGATGCTAGTATTGTTAGTGAGATGCAGTATAAATTAAGACCATTCACATCTTTCTGCCTTCTGAAAATAGGATTGCAAAAATATATTCAGAAGAATAAAGTTGAAGGGATGCACTTGTCGTTCCTTGATATCACAAAGCGCTCTTGGTCACTGCAACATCAAAAGAATTGAATTTGAATCCTGGAATCCAAAGTTACATCTGAACTGCCTGCAACTCAAGATTTCAGCTTGCTACAAATTCTGAAGATACTGCAAATTATATCACAAACCAAAAGGCCGCAATTAGTCTACAGATGATGGTTCGCAACGATTGTAAGTTTTTAACATGCAAATTCAACGCACTGATAAACAATGATCCACAAGGTAAAGATAAATGACTTAAGCGAGGAAACAGGTATTTCTATTTTAAAAGGTACTTTTCCAACAATCTTATAGACATAGAAAGGAGACATAACAGGAGCTTCATCGGAAGAAATATTAGGATTTACTCTTCTATGAATTTATAGATACCCGTCAGATATAGTTGCTCCCGAAGTCCTTTCCAAATTTACTTTATCTTGATCTTCGAGACAGTAGATTTTGGACATTACAAGGTGATAAAGAGATATTCCTTGGGCTCAAAAAATAGGGGACTTCCCTTTCAGATGTTCGGAGGAATCAATTATACTCGAGCCCTTTCTTTAACAGAGAACTTTATCAAGGAGAGTTTCAAAGGAGTTTGTGGTCCAGGTATCTTTAGGAGGCTTGCAGCCTTATACCTTAACTTAACATTACCCTCACAAGAAAGTTTATCGACCATGTCTTTGCAGAACAATTGCCTAGAGAAAAGTTGAGATGCCCAAAACCATACAGAGAAGATAGCAGAATAGTAGCAGGTGAAATAATCTGCAACTAACCATTTTGCTTAGAGGACAATTCCTTATCCTCCTTTGATTCATCGTCCTTCTTTCGAACAGTTTCTTCCAAAAATTGCTGAATTGTCCTCCAATAGTGATCACCACCTGCCAACCAGGTATCCATGTGCATCCCGTTAGGAAATTCCACAAATAAGCATTGCCTGTTGCGTGCAGCTGCCTTTGCATATAACATCTGCATGTGGACTGGTGGAACCATCTCATCTTGTAATCCAGATAGGAAGAGGATTGGTTGCCTGATCTGCACTCAAAAGCATCAGCAAGTATGAGCCTGAAGCCTGAAGTCTGAGTGAACTTTTGAACACAACGAGGACAACAAAGGCAGAAACATAATTTCAACCGCTTCTAGCAACTCAATAATAATTATAAATGAAAGGCAAGCAGACAAAAAGTTATTTCACAAGTTCAAAGAAAATCCAAGAAGTTCATGCTACTATAATACACAGATTCATGGTCAATAAGAACCCAAAATGCATTGTTATCAACACGTGCCACTGGAAAGGATGGTAACTAGATCTCTGAACAGCGTCATTTGCATATCATCTATGAAAAACAAAAATACGACCGACATGCGATTTATGTGCATTTCATAGCAGACAAATATATCAGAAGATAAAGTTCTTTTTCAAAGAAATTAATCACATAGAGAAAAAAGGATCTGAAATGTCTTATCAAGGTTATCACATTAAAAAGGTCCGCTATAAGATAAACCATGAAATCTATCCAATTTAATTTGCTTAGTTCTGTTTTAGTCCATCTTAAAAGTGATGAACTATTTGCTAAAACGTAATTTTGTCCCTCCAAGAATTTAACTTATATAAACTTTGCAAAATTGAGTGACATCTTCACAACTTTCTCTACCTCTAGTAAGCTCAACAGAACTATAAATTCAAAGACTTTACTTCTATGGAAAACCAACTCAAGTCAATTCTAATGGAAGAGAGAAAGAGAGAGTTTTAAAGATGCACCCTCACCTCACCAATGACATCAATGGTATTCCATGGAGATCGAACAACAAAGTTAAGAAGTTTGAGACCCTTTGAACCACTTCCCCCAATGACCCACTTCAAGAATGGCAAGAGAACTCCAGCCATATCCAGGATAGAGGTGAAAGTATTCTCCAATATGAGCCCAGCAACCTACAATAGTAAAAGACAACTAGGACATAAATGTCAAAAACATGCACAAGTTATAAACACCTTCAGCAGTTTAAACACCTTGGAATTGAAAAACTCTGGAATAAAACCCAGAAAGACAGACACAGAAGAAAGTAACAAAAAGGTGGTGCATAGAGATTCCACAAAACAAAATGACGAGGACTCTATTCTTATGCACAGCTTGACCAAGATACATGCTTAATCAACCATACATGATCGGCAGCAAAACCACCTCAAAATACACTACCTCACACATCAAACAAGAAATCCATAAGCAAGGAACCTGGATATCAAACAAGAAAACCATACTCAAGGCATATCAATTTGGGGATCGTCTAAGAAACTGGATCAACTGAAGAATACCAATAGAATTACCAGAATCTAGATGTGTTATTCACATCAGACCATGAAGCTAAATTAAAGAAAGGGAAATTTTGTGCCACACCCCAAAATAAAGTTGCTTGGCATGTGGAGGTAATGTGATTTTTAATACCGATAAAGATTCAGTAGAAGAGTAGACTACTACTGCATTCTTTTAGACACCAATCCTTTCTCCTATGCATGAACTGGATGTAATGATGGATGAAGATCAAGAGTATGTGACAATGGACTAAGATTATGCATACTCAGGTTTCAACTGGGCGTAGTATTTAAGTAGGGTAGAGCATGATAGTTTCTAGTATACATAATGAACAAATAACCACAAAAGAGGATCATATACTTAAAGAACATTACAGCCACGAGTAAATCATAGAGGGTATACGCCCAAGAGATCAACACCAAAAGTCCACATTAACCTCTATTTTATTCAGGAAAAAAAGGGAGCAGTACATCCTCCCAAAATCCTCCATAAGGTGATAAAACAAAAATTAAACTCAAACCACAAAAACGAGATATCCACATATTCGAAGAGTAGCCTGTAAATTCTACATGCATTATACAAAATGCCTATATTATAGGCTGATATTTTATCTTACGGTCAATAATTTGGACGCGAATGATTGTTTTTTACATCCAAGAAGAAAGAAAACTAGCTTTCCTTTTTTACTTTGTCATTTGTTGTAAGTTGCCCCTCCCTTTCTGGTGATAACTCAGACTTGTTTAGTTATGTCTTGAAAGCTTGGAAGAGTGCCTCTAAAGTTATTTACTTCAATCAGGTGGAGCCAAGAGTACTAACAGAGAATATAAGTTTGAAAGAAACTTAACAAAGTAGACTGATTTCTTTTGCTCCAATACCTTGTCAGGATTGTTTTTGGTAAGAACAGATCCAACGGCTCCTCCAAGTGACCTTCCAAATACTACTATTCTTGATGTGTCAATATCAGTCCTCTGAACTAAATGATCCAGTGCAGCCTTTTGAAAGAGACAAGCATAACTATGTAATTTCATCTATAGATCTCAGGTAAAAATCTATGGAAGTGGTGAACCAACAAACCTGAGCATCCTTGGTGATCCCGTGTTGAGAAGGATATCCATCACTGGCTCCATAACTTTGTTACAACAAAAATATTAGAAATTAAAAAAGAAAAAAGGACACCAGCATTATCAAAGGCAAAGCACAGATAGGAAACTGATAAATACAGGGAAGTGACTTATACCCTCGGTATGAAAGCATAAAAACATTGCATTGCAGACGTTGTAACATTATGCGAACCATTTCAAGACGGTGTGCAATATCTGCAATTAACTAGTAAAGGATAACCAAACGAGATAGGGTTAACTTATACGACATGAAGTTCAAGAGGTAAATCAAGAAAAGGAATATGGAAACAAGGTCGGTAAATCATTCAATAAGACCTTATAACAAAAGGATACTTCCTGCATTTTCTTGGAAAAAGATGATAGTTGGGCCTGCAGAATCAAAACGCTATCTCAGCTTAAAGTACACTGAACCAGCAATCAAAAACTAATCACAAGTGGGCAACACATTCAAAATAAATGCAAATGCTAACAGCATCATTTCGTATATCAGTAGAAACAACACGGAAACATCATAGTGGTGCATGCTCCAGCTAGGTTGCTAAATGTACTGTAGATATTTAGTTTGAACGCACAAATGAGCTACTGAATTATGGAGTTCGAAGGTGAATGTTCATATCGTATAGTTGTATTTAGGTTCTTTATTCCACTCAGAGATGGCTGACTAGCACATCCTGTCATCAGATCCATACTTCTAGGCTTGGCAACAGAATAAAACTATCATACACACTAATTTACAACGAGTTTTTTTTTTTACCTTGAGCTAGTAGATGTTGCTGTCCATCTGTAGCAGTATTCTATACATTTCGCCACAACTACATTTTAGCAGAACTGTTTGCAGCCATAGATAACTACAAATACTGAACTCTTGGACACAGAAATAATCATTTTATATGAAATTTTTAGCTCATTTGCATAATCAAATTACCCAAAGAGTCAATCAGTAAGTAAAACCCTCCAATATGAAGTCTCACCACAGAAATTAACGAGCAAATAAAAAAATCACATCAACCATGCTTATCTGGTCAAAGTAACTCCCAGATCAGTTTAACAAAATTCTAGCTCAACAATTCAGGTCAAAACCTAAAACAAAATGGTTGTACAACTGAAATTAGGTCCAAATAGTCACCAAATTCAGAAGAAATTTCAAATTTTTTTGTATAATCTACCAGCACTTACTTCAAAATCACAAATTCAAGCTAAATAACGACCTACTTGTCGAACTTTTCAGTATAATTAGATCGAATGCAAATCTCACTAAACCTATACATCGCAAGAGCCGAAAAATGATTTTAAGAGACAGCGGACCTCTACAGTCAGGGAAAAGCTTAATGAACCAAGCATGAAGGCGAACTCCATCAGAAGATCTGAGCCACACATCTTCGTAAAGCAGCCGAAGCCGAGCCGGAGTAATTGGATATGACTTTGTGAGTCCAGGCAACACCGGCACGTATACAAGTTTTTCCTGAAATGCAACCAGTATTGCCATCCCCGCCACCACTATCCCTCCCACTCCGTACAGCAACAAGCTTACGTACGACACCATTTCTTTTTCGCCTCTGATTCCTCAAGCTTTTTTTTCTCTAAAATTGAGTGTAGATACAGATGTGTGCGTGCGTAATCGAAACAGTAGTACAGTAACGGAGAGCGAATTGGAGGACAAAAATGGCGAGAATGAAAGAGTTAAGAGTTAAATTCTTCACCCAATTCCTACTTGAACCAAAGACGGTTTACTCGTGTGCACCGTACACTATACATCTCATAAAAAAATTGCGACCTATAGTCTTCTCCAGCGAAACGACGACGGCCGCCTATTCCTCGTACGAGTGCTTGATTTTATTTTACTTTGGGTTAATACATATTATAAAAAAAATCAAATTTATCTCGTTTTGTAATTTCTATAGTTTTTATTTTATTGGGGTCCGAAAGAAGCACATTATATTATATTAGTGGGTCGTTTGGTGCGAACACAAGTAATGATGGGATTAGTAATGCAGGGATTGTAGTGTGAGATTATTTTTTATCAAGTGTTTGGTTCATTGTATTAAAAATTAGCTATGCAATGTATAATCTAAGCTTGTGTTTGGTTTAAAACCGTACAAAATCTTCTTTACAATTATACCCTTGAATATTAAAAATTAAAAGGGTTTGAGGGGCGGTTTAGTAATTTTAGGGTCTTAATTTTAGGGTCGTATAGGTATAGTTAATGCAGGGATTAGTAATCTCTTAATTTCCTTGGTATTAGTTAAGTCCTCCTATGTGGTATAAGTAAACCATGTATTGAGTATGCATAAATTGAATTGAGCAACCAAACATCATATTGGACGAATTAAATTTTTATACATGAATTATTTTACTTAGTACAGTCTACCAAACGACCCCAAGGAGTTAACATACAGGGAAATCCATATGTTAAACTATGGGGTGTTGTTATTAGTTTATTACTCCTGAATTGTAGTTTTTTTATATTTACAGTTCTATATTACTCTCTTTGTAAAGTATAGAAGCTAAAAATTAAGCAAAAAAAGAGATGACACATGGCACTTTTCATTCATTTTTAATTAATTATTCTTATTGTTTATTTGTTTTTTGTTTTTTATTTTCTTATTTAACTTTATTGAGGGGTCGTTTGGTAAGAATACAAGTAATGCAGGAATTAGTAATGCAGGGATTATAGTGCTTGGATTATTTTTTATCAAGTGATTGGTTCATTGTATTAAAAATTAGCTATGCAATATATAATCTAAGCTTGTGTTTGGTTTAAAACTGTACAAAATCTTCTTTACAATTATACCCTTGAATATTCTTCTTTCTGTATATAAAAAAATTTAGAAAAAGGGTTTGAGGGGCGGTTTAGTAATTTTAGGGTCTTATCCAGGTATAGTTAATGCAGCGATTAGCAATCCCTTAGTTTTCTTGGTATTAGCTAAGCCCTCCTATGAGGTATAAGTAATCCATGTATTAGGTATGCATAAATTGAATTGAGCAACCAAATATTGTATTAGACAGATTAAATTTTTATACAGGGATTATTTTATTTAGTACCACCTACCAAACGACCCCCGAAACAATAACATCAAAATTGAATAATCAAAATCACAATTTAATCAATAAAAGTTTAGGTCTCACTTGAATATCATAGATGGGATACTTATTCCTATAAATTGCTCCAACTTTTGTGCCTTTTTTTGCATAAAATAATGATCTCAACTATCATATCATCACGCAACTCATATTAATTAGTACTTAGCTTTCAGCAAAGTTCTTGTTTATTTTTTCCTAGGAAAATTCTTTCTTATTTCTATTTTGGAAAATTAAAAACACAGCTTTCCTTTTCTCTTTCCAGTCTTCAATCATGAAAAGTATGCTTTGTGCCAGCCTATTCTGCCACTCCTTAAACAACCTGAAAACATTTCCTTTAATGTTTATAAGTACATTTAAAGAGGGGGGGGGGGGGTAGAAAAAAATAATAGATTTTGGGACGAAATAATTAGGTCTTGATAGTGTAGTTATTGTCCTTAAGGAATTTAAGCCTCCCAATTTCGTTGCTGTAGGAATTATGCCGGAATTCCTCCATGATTCTATAAAACCTTTAAAATTCGAATATCAACAATTAACTCGAATTTTCACTAGAACAAACTTTGTGAATTGTAAATAGCAGAAAGAGAAGAAGAAGATGGAAAACTGTTATTTTTCTGATGATTTTTTTTTTGGAGGAATGGGGTATTTATAAATCCTTTTAGGTGTGTGTTAGAATTAACAGACTCAACCTTTGCCAACAGGCACCTTTTAAAATCAATAGTCACCTTTTTTGAATTTAAAAAAAAACTGTTAAAAATATTTTTTATTTAATTAATCTTGTCACAATCCAAAACTCAGTATAAGGCGTAATGGCGCCCAACGTCGTCGTTAGGCAAGCCAATGGTGAACTACCAACTTGATTACACATTTTATTATTTTTTAAGTCGAGAATTTTATTAGATAAGGAAATCAACGCATTAAAATCATGAAAACTTACACTTTAAATAGAATAGATAATAAAAGTGTGTAAGTGCTAAGTAAAATCACAACAACATCTACAACATCCCAAAACTCGATATCACAAGTGCATGAGCATTTACCAAGGAGTACAATAATAATACAATATCTGTCTGGAATCTAATAAGAGAGGATAGCATAAATGGTACGACGAAGACTCTATGGGTTGCGATACGTAGCCTGGAATGCAGCTCACCATAAAGTCTCTTTAACAGCGGCGCCTACGTGCCAAGATAACCACCAATTCAACCTGTCAGATCCTGCACATTTAATACAGAAGTGTAACATAAGTACGTAAATCAACCTGTACCAGTAAGTATCCAGCCTAACCCCGAAAAAGTAGAGACAAGGAGTCGACATCGACACTTACACAATAAAGAAATATAATAAATCATAAGCAGCTATGAAGCACACAACAATAATGGGGTAAATCTGTAAGTTACATAATCTTCCAAATATTTCTTTTAAAGGGTATGAATTTCTTAGTCTTGTATTCTACCTCAACAGCTCAGATATATCAAGTGCCAGTATCAAACGGATAAGGAATACCATATAAAAGGCTTCGCATCAGTAAAAGGATAATCTCGTGAATATTCGGACTGCCAGCGATATAACGATCGGTTATGCCAAGATCGTTCGGCCCTATCCAGAATAATGTGTACACTGCCGAGGGTCGAGCAGCACGAACCATAGATGCATCTATTATACTGCCGAGGCGTTTGGCCTGGTCCACAAGAAAGGAAGAAAATCATCGAATTACGAGACACGTGCTTACAATACAGTACAAGAGTACAAGGTGAATAAAACATTTACCATTTCTCAAATAACTCGCCAACAACTCCAGGTGATAAGGCTCGGCCTAATATATATAAATATATATTTTCAAATCAACTTCAATTATAAATTCAATTAATTAAGCCAGCAGAATGAGTTCAAGTAATTCAAATATTACATGATAAAGTCCTAACTATCCCGGACATAAACATATTTTAGCTACGTAGGGTCTCGTCACTTCATCGCATGTAGCACCCACAACTAGGAGTACATAACAATTATATCACCTAGGGTGTAGTTTCCCCTTCACAAGGTTAGACAAGAGACTTACCTTACTTTGAAGTTCCATAACCGGCTCCCATGGCTCTCTAACACCTCAAACCAATGCTCATCGATCCGAAAATTAGTCAAACAATGTGCAAATCAATCAAAATATCCTCATATTTTTATAATGTAACAAATTATAATGATTTCAACTCTGCTCGAAAAGTCAACAAGGTCAACCATGGGGCCCACGTGCCAGGATTCCGAAAATTTTCGAAGATAAACTTTGCCTAAAACACCACAAACTCAATATATAATTTATTCCTAATTCCATGTCCAATTTCGTGGTAAAAGTCCAAAAATATCAAATTCTAAGTTTTCTCCCAAATCCTACAATTTCTACAAAATTTCATGTTTAAATCCATATGTAACCCATGTATTTATCTTACAACAAGTGGCAGTAACTTACCTCATAATAGATGATGAAATCTCCTCTTCAAAAGCTCCAAAAATCGGCCAACCAAGTGAAAAATGAGAGAAAATGAGCCAAATTCTGTATTAAATCAAATACGCCTACACCTCCCAGCTGCCCAGATACTCTATGCGTTCGGGGCCGCTTGATCGCGTTCGCAATGCCCAGCTGACCATGCCCGTCGCGTTTGCGCTCCACCCCTCGCGTTCGCGAAGGCCTTCTACCTCACACCCATTCCTCTCCCAGCCTCCTTCGTGTTCACAATGAAGTCCACGCGTTCCGGATGTAGGACCAGGTCCTTCTCCGTGTTCGCGAAGAAAAAAATAGGGGCCCTTCATCAGCCTCATTCGCGATCGCGAAGCCTACCAGCAGCATCAAAACATCCAAACTTGGTCGGAAATCACCCAAAATTACACCTGAGTCCCCCGGGACCCTGACCAATCACACCAACAAGTCCCAATACCTTATACAAACTTATTCAAAGGCCCCAAAATGCCACCCAGCTAACATCAAAATGATGAATCAGCGATTAAAAAATTTCTTTAAACTTTCAAACATTCAATCTTCTGCGAATGCGTCCGAATCATATCAAAACATTCCGGAATGACGCCAAACCTTACGTACAAGTCACAGATCACGATACAAACCTATTCCAAGGCTCGGAACCCCAAACGGACATCAATAATATCAAAATTCACTTCAAATCAAACTTTAGAAATTCTTAAGCTTTCAAAATGCCAACATTTCATGATAAGCGCTGAAATGCTCCCTGACCACCCGATACTCAGCCTGAACATACGCCAAAGTCTAGAATCATCATACGAACCCATTGGAACCTTTAAATCTTGATTCCGAGATCTTTTACTCAAAAGTCAAACTTTAGTCAACTCTTCCAACATAAAGCTTCCGAAATGAGAATTTTCCAACTGAATTAACTCCGAACTTCCCAAAATTCAATTTGTTTATGCGTACAAGTCATAATACATGAAGTGAAGCTACTCAAGGCCTCAAATCGCCTAACGACGCGCTAGAGCTCAAAACGACCAGTCGAGTCGTTACAAATCTATTATATTAAAAGCACGAAGGCCGTCAGCGAAATGTTATTTACTTTTTTATCCTTTAAAAATGAAGTTCACACTAGACAAAATAGTCATTTTATTATATTCATAATATTTATAAGTAATTATTAAATTAATTTCTGCCTATAATTCCTTCAAAATCCTTTAGAAGGAAATTTATCTACTTTGATTGAGAGAATTTTTTCCCGAAGGCATTACTTATCAAATAAAACTAAAAAAAAATTTGAAAACTTTCCTCTTTATGACATCTAAACGCACCAAAGCATTCTCCTATAAAATTTTATTGCTAAATTTATTTCTTTGAAATATGTCCTATTCCTTTGTTGGTCAAAAAAGTCAAAATAATTTTTTAGGGAAAATAAAAACGTATCACAACATAAATAAAAAAGACAATTATCTTTTCAAGAAGTAACAAAATTATTTTCAAAGTGTTTAGCAATTCCTAATTTAAATAACAAAGAAATAAACTAATTGTAACTACATAAACTTATGGAGAGTAAAAATTATTGATGTACGTGTTAAAAAGAAAAATATAGCATTCCTAAATTTTGTAACATAAATAAAAGAAAGTAAAAAAATACATTCCTAATATCTTACGATAAATAAATGAGAAAATACTTTTTAAAGAAAGAATCAAATGTCTTCAATTCCTAATATCTTACGATAAATAAAATTTTGAATTGCACAATGTTACGTATATTTTGAGTACAATTTAGGAATTATTTTATAATGAATAGTAGGTAATATTCTTAATTTGGAAGTTGAAGTTGGACATAAATTTGGTGATAATTAAAAAAAAATAGTATTTGAAGTTGAGTTGAAAGACGATATTTGATCACGTTCAGACTTATCTTTCTAAGTTGTTTCCCAAAAAAAAAAATTAAAGGTTATAGATGGACTAAAATATTGTTATGAGTAATGTTAATTAATACAAGTTGACACATTAGGCATATAATTTTATACCAAAACAAAACTCATGTATCAGAATTACTATAAGTCATGTGAGGACTTTTGTGGCGCAATATTTTATTCTTTACACAATTAGCTAAAATGAATCAATATTCATTATTTTTAGGAAGTTACGTTATTTTTTCAGTTTTTTTTCTAATATTTTAAGACACCTTTTAAATAATATTTAGGTGATTTGTAAAAAGTTTTTACTCATGACACGGGGTATAATTTCTTCACACGGTGTTTATACCAAATTGAACAAGTTAACCTTAACATTAAAGTGAGAATATGTGTAATCATATGATTAAATAATAAAACTTTACGTGCAAACCATGTTCTTAGGGGTCGTTTGTAGGCTGTACTAAGTAAAATAATCCCTGTATAAAAATTTAATCCGTCCAATATAATGTTTAGTTGCTCAATTCAATTTATGCATACCTAATACATGGATTAGGTATACCTCACAGGAGAGCTTAGCTAATACCAAGAAAACCAATGGATTACTAATCCCTGCATTAACTATACCTGGATAAGATCCTAAAATTACTAAACTGCCCCTCAAATCCTTTTCCTAAATTTCTTTATATACAGAAAGAAGAATATTCAAGGGTATAATTGTAAAGAAGATTTTGCATAATTTTAAACCAAACTCAAGCTAATTTTTAATAGAATGAACCAAACACTTGATACAAAATAATCTCAGCACTACAATCCCTGCATTACTAATACCTGTATTATTAATCTCTGTATTACTAATTCTTATGTTCGTACCAAACGAACCCTAAGAGCTTTTATCTTTTCTTTTCTTTTTTTGCCTAAAATTTATCTCTTAGATTTGTTCTACTAACTTCATCTCTACATTGGAAAGTGAGAGAAAAAGAGGAAAAATTCTACAAAAAGAAGAGTGATCATTAGATTCTGTAATAAGTAGGGTCCATCAAATAGCCCCCACTATTAACCAATCAAAATCCAACAAAAATAATCAAATTTCTTAGAAATTGATGCCCTAAACTCTGCAAAATACACTGTCCCACAGGTGAACCATTCCCCAATGTCCTTTTCCCTTTATTTTTACTAAGTCACATAAAATTATGTAATCAATTTCTATGCCCTTTTTTCTCTTACCATAAACTCTTCAAAGTCCCCACAAACCCTCATTCTCATTACTTCAATTCAATCTTCCTTACACCCACCCACCCTATCCAACTACCCCCCCTCTCAAAACTCTCAAAAAAAGAAACCTCCATTTTTTCATTAATTATGAAGAAACTTTATAGAAAAGGCACAGTTCATCCAACTCCTCCTTTGGTTTCTGACCATCTTTCTTTTTTACCAGCTGCTATTTTAACTCTTGCTGCTGCTTTATCTCAAGAAGATAAAGAAGTCCTAGCTTATCTCATTTCTTGTTCTCCCGGCTCCGGCAACTTTTACGGCGACGTTTCCAGCAATCGGAGAAACACCCACAAGTTAAAAACACCCAACTTAGCTTCTGAAACCTCAGGTATTGGTGCAAAAAGTGGTAGCTCCGCCGTGAGCGGCGGTGTTGGCGGTGGAGGAGGAGCTGAACATGTACCTTCCGGCGAGTTTTCCGGCAATCGGAGAACGACCCACAAATTGAAAATACCCAACTCAGCTACTGAAACATCTTCCGGTGGTGGTGTAAAAGTCGCTGCCGTGAGCGGCGGTGCTGACCATCCAGCTTCTTTTAACTGCGACTGTTTTAGCTGTTATATGAGTTACTGGGTGAAATGGGATTTATCACCTAACCGTCAACTTATTCATGAGATTCTTGATGCTTATGAAGAAGGTTTACAAAGCAAAAAAGAAAAGAGCAAAAAAGAAAGGAGAAATAAAAACAAAGGCTACAGCTCTAATAGTAGTGGTTCTGTTGATCTAAAAAAGACATCATCTGAGTCAAATTTGAACATAAACGGGTCTGTTTCCGGCGGGTCAGCCGAGTCCAACCCGGTGGAGGAAATTTCCGGCAGCCATGGCGGCGACGATGAAGATGAAAGTGGTGGAGAAGAGGGAGATGGAAAAGGTTCTGTTAGAAAGTTTGTGAGTTTCATTGGTGAAAAGATTTGGAGTGTTTGGACCTGAAAAATTATTTTTTGAAGGTAATTTTCAAGAAATATTTTTAGGTTGGTTTTTTGCCATCTCCACTTCTACCTAATCTCATATTAGTTCTTTTTTTTTTAATTTTTAATTTAATTTTTTTTTTTTGCTGTTCCTCTTTTGGGGTCTGTAAAATACCCTTTTACTTCACAATGTAAAATATTGGGTAGTATTTTGAATGATCACCTTAATTGGTTTTTTCTTATTTTCACATTTTGTATAAATCTTTTGTTCTCCCCCTTGTGGTTAAAAGTTGCTTATGGAGTAATTTAGATTAAAAAAATAAATTTTTTAAAGTTAATTTCCAAGATTTTTTTTTTTTTTTTTTGCCATCTTCATTTCTTGGTTCTTTTTGTTGGGTGAATATGAGTAATTTTCATTTCACCTTTTTGTAGAAAATGTTTGATTACTCTAATTTGTTAAAAGTTGCTTATAAGAGTAATATATCTATATAAATTTATACTTGTATTTCTTTTCTTGGATTTTATTGATTATAAAGTTGCAAGATAGTGTAGGTATTAGCATATCTTTCTTTTTGAAAAAAAAAAAGGAACATTTGTGTAGTTAATTAGTTTTCTAAAAGATTTTATATTGGAATTTTATTTGTTTAATGGCCGAAAGTGGGGGGCTAGGGAATTTTAGGTTATCTATGGACGGTTTGAAGTTCTGTACTTTGAACAGTGACAAAAAAAAATCGGCCATTCTTGAAATTTCTTGGATATAGAGAAAGGTGAACTTTTTTCTAGGCCATAGAAACTAACAATGGTCTAAAATAATTTTCTGCAACTATAGGTGTCCATTTTTTGAATATTCAAAACTATTGCCCTTTCAGGGTCGTTTGGTACTAATACAAGTAATGTAAGGATTAGTAATGCAGGGATTGTAGTATTTGTATTATTTTTTATCAAGTGTTTTGTTCATTATATTAAAATTAGATATGCAATGTCTAATCTAAGCTTGTGTTTGATTTAAAACCGTACAAAATCTTCTTTACAATTATACTTTTGAATATTTTTCTTTCTGTAGGTATATAAAGAAATTTAGGAAACGGGTTTGAGGGGCGATTTAGTAATTTTAGGGTTTTATCCAGGTATAAGTAATATAGGGATTAGTAATACTTTAGTTTTTTTGGTATTAGCTAAGCCCTCTTATGAGGAATAAGTAATTTATGTATTAAGTATGTATAAATTAAATTGAGTAATTAAATATTATATTAAACGGATTAAATTTTTATACATAAATTATTTTATTTAGTATAGCTTACTAGACGGTTTCTTATTTTCTTACTTTTTAGTAGTACGTACTTTTTTTAATCTCATTTGGCTCGAGGAAGGAAACACGAGTCGACACCTTTTCAAAATTTTGTCATGTTGCCAGGAATGACTCAGACACTCATGTACTGGTCTTTTTGTGTGTGCTTGTTCTTTTCTTGTTGGGAAAGACGAGGCGGACTTAAAATTTAAAGGTTAGCAGTTATATTTTTGTATTTAATAAAATTTATTTATATATAAAATATAATTAATAATATATTATTATTTTTTAAAGCTGTATATATATTACACACATGAAATTTTTGTCGAATTTTTTGATATTTGTGAATCTTTTTTTTTTATAACGTAGGTTCGCCTCTTAAAAAAGTTTGAATTGGTTGGATCATTGTTTGAAATTGTTCGATTTTATATTTTGTATCATATGCTTATGATGTTCAAACCAGTTTATATGTATTTAAACTAATTTTACTGAATATTTACTAGGATGTAACTTTTCACTACTATAAGTATCGCGTAACTTTGTTTATTAATTCTTGGACCGGTTAGAAAGAAATACGTACTTTCTCCGTTTCAATTTACTCCTAATTTATTCAATTGCGGATATTAAAAAGCAAATTCGATCATTTCTTTTTTTTATTTATATGTTTAATAAAAATTTTTAGCTATGAACTTGATTATAATTGTGTACATTATAGTACTAAATACTAATGTGGGTTTGGTGATACTAAAACTACCAACTCTATTGAATTTCTTGATTCAATAGTACGTTTGATGTGATCAATTTAAAATATACAATAATCCAAATTGAAGAACTTTCATTTTCGTGATGTGATATAATTATCTACCACGAGTACTATTATCTACTACTATTATTTTAATCCAATAAAATTATTTAATTTAGAGATGATCATATACATTTTGGCATTTTTTAGTTTAATAGTTATTTAGTGACACTTTGGAAAAAGAAAATGCAAATGAGCTAAGCTAGGAGGATAATATTCATCTCCAATTTTAATTCTAGCTTAAGTTTGTTTTATGCTTCTGGATGAAATCCGTTAGATATGAGATTTCAAGTTCAAATTTTAGCAGAGGCAAAAACTGTTGAAATGATCAAACGAAATGTTGGATTGATTCAATATCGAATCCCAAATCTCCATAGACGACTAATGGTAGGGCTGCGTTTTTCGGAAAGAAAGATAGTGGCAAAAGGATGTTAATAAAAAACCGACGTCTCATGCCGATCCCGTTTGCAGTTGCTACTACACTGATACATTAGGATAAAGTGACCCGCACTGGTGGAATAATTGCAATGCGAATATACCGCCTACTGATAAAGGAAAGATAGTATACCAAGCTTGTTCAGCAGTCAGGTTTGGTTCTCCGGGCAGCAACCCAGCAGGTATACACCCCACAGAGGAAATTGGGCTATGAGGTGAGTAACTATATTCAACAAGCATTTGCCAATACGTAGAAAGGTTCTTCTTATCTGTTCAAATTTTAGTGAATAAAGTATTCGATATTTAATTAAAATGTGCACAAGCTGGTTCGAACATCACAAATAGAAATCCCTCCATTTCTTGGTAGAGACTTTACGCTTCTATTATTAACGAGCTTAAATTTTTAAACAAAAAGAAGGACGTATCCTGTAAATTAATTAAAATGTACACAAGTTGATCCGGACATTACAATTAAAAATCCTCCATTTCTTATTAGAGACTACACTTCCGTCATTAACAAGTTTAACTTTTTACACAAAAGGGAAGATTTAATGTCCACCTTAAATTTGTGGAATTTTGCACTATTAAATGCCACAAAGAGAACATTCATTTTTGGATATTATAAGTTCAAGTCACCACATTTAGCATGCCTTATAAGAAGAAAAACAAAGTCTGTCACTTTTAGCTGGTATGTGTTTCGTCATTTTTTATGAAAAAATATCTAATTCTTTTTTTGCATTTCTCGATCTTTGATTAGTGAACGAATTTTTCGGAGAAAATAAAATAGTGTCTAAATTTTCAATAGTTTATTAACATTTATTTGCCAGCAATCAAGAATTCTTTCAAGAGTTTTACAGATAATGGTTAGGTTAGGATAGCTATCAATTAGTATTCTTGTATAATTACTCTACTGTAATCTTTATCTCAATCTCTAGTCAAGATGTCAATGTATATATATACGAGGTTGTGTACACAAGATGGTCAAGGAAAATATTCTTATATAGAGCTAGACCCATCCCAATTATTGTTACCAATGTTGGGCCTCCATTTATGTTGTCCACGCTCAAGAGTACAGGCTTGGGCGTGAGAGGGTGTGTTGCGTTGTCCCACATCGGTGGGATTTGAGGTCTTTGGTCTCCTTATATGATCTTGGACGATCCTCGTCTCATAAGCTAACTTTTGGGATTGAGTTACGCCCAAAGTCCATTTATCAGAATTTCAATCCCCTAAACCCACCCCCCCCCTCCACGGGGGGAGGGAGTTCCCCTTTAATTTTATTTTTTGAGAAAGTGGTGAAGAAGGGGCAGCATAGCATTAAAGAAGTTGTTAAAGTTAGTTTGTATTAAAGCTAAAAAAAGAGATACTAAGAGAATTGAGTCCAAAATTGCCTTTTAATTATTCTTCCCTTTTGAGTCTTAGCCGAAGGGAATTTGTTCTTTCCATTATTTAGCACTCTGCTTCCCTTTTACATAACTATTTAAACTACAAGCAAGCTTTTCTAATGCTTTTCTACCTTTTTTGGTAAAACGTTTTTAACATAAAGAATTAGGAATTTCAAAAGAAACAAAAATTAATTGTCTGGACTTTGGTTTAATGGTAAAAGCGCATTATGTGATATTTGAGTTACGCGCACTCATGAGTTCAAAATCCACTGCTGATGAAAATTTTGATATTTAAATGAAGAAGAATAAAAAGACGAACGAATTTTGAATCATGAATTAGCTGATTTAATACCAATAATCTTGGATATAATTTTGTTGGGAATATTAGAATCATATTAGTTAAATTTTGTAGTTTTTTAAAACATATACCAACTTAACTTATGTCCTTGAAGTGACTTCTCGAACAAGGTTTTTAGTTATTGACCACTTAAAAACATATACAATCAACTATCTCTATAACAATCTCGTTTGTTCCGATATTTTTTAATTTTTATAGTGAATGATTGTTATACACTATAACAGCATTAGACGTTTAAATATTTTTGGCTGTTATCGATAAGAATTATTCAAAAATCAATTAATTCTTCTTTTTTAATGTTACATACAAAAAATTAAAAAAATTATTCAAATTTACAACAATAACAACAACAACATATCAAGTATTATCCCATATCGTGGGGTTTGGGGAGGGTAGTGTGTACGCAAACTTTACCCCTACCTTGTGAGGATAGAGAGGTTATTTTCAATAAACACTTGGCTCAGGAAGCATAAGCACCACATTAATGAAAATATTGACAAGAAGGGACAGTACAAAAAGCCATATAAAAACATAATAAAAACAACAAGATAGTATGGTGATCAACAATGAAAGAAGATAACGGATAATCATAAAAACCTACTACCAACAGAAAGCTAGATTGCGTGCCAATACTATTATTATGAACACTCTAGACTACCTATTATATTACCCTAATCCTCGACCTCCATACCTTCCTATCCAAGGTCATGTCCTCGGTCAGCTGAAGCTGCTCGTCTTGCCTAATCACCTCTCCCCACCTCTTCTTTGGCCTACCTTTACCTTTCCGTAGGCCCTCCAATGTCAACCTCTCACACCTCCTCACCGGGGCGTCCGTGCTCCTCCTCCTCCTCACATGACCAAACCACCTAAGCCGCGCTTCTCGCATCTTGTCCTTAATAGGGGCCACACCCACCTTGTCGCGAATAAACTTACTTCTGATCCTATCTAACCTGGTGTGCCCGCACATCCATCTCAACATCCTAATCTCTGCTACCTTCATCTTTTGGACATGAGCAATCTTGACTGGCCAACACTCAGCCCCACACAACATCGTAGCTCACCACTCTGTAGAACTTAGCCTTAAGTTTCAGTGGCACCTTCTTGTCACATAAAACACCGGAAGTGAGTCTCTATTTCATCCATCCCCCCCTCCCAATACGATATGTGACATCTTCATCAATCTCCCCATCCCCCTGAATAATAGACCCAAGATACTTAAATTTTCTCTCCTAGGGGTGACCTGCGAATCCAGCGTCACCTCCCCTTCCCTTTCTTGAGTCTCACCAATGAACTTACACTCCAATTATTCTTTCTTGGTCCTGCTCAACTTGAAACCTTTAGATTCCAGAGTCTGCCTCCATTTCTCTAATTGCACGTTCACACATATGCATATTTCACTAGTTTAATATTGAAGAAAGCTAATACATTATTAATAAATTCATAACTAAAAGGATACATATTTAAACTCTAAGCCAGGCATTTTAAATATACCTAAAAAATAAATTTTTCCAAGATTGATGGAAGAACTTTATAATTGTAGCTTATTTCGTAGATTTCATTATCTTACTAGCGATGTAATGCTTGAATTGGCGAAAATTCGTGTCCAAATTTTCAGCAAAAAGGTATCCAATAATTTTTCCTGGAAGACAATCTAAGAGCTTAACAGTTAAATTTTCTATCTAAATATTTTTCGGAATTTGTCCAATGGAAAAGATATCATATGCAAATATTCAAATCTTATGCAAGATAGAAACTTTGTTTAATGGAAAAGATCGCGTACATACTTTTAGAATTATTATTAGTAATCTGAAATATTCTATATGGTAGGTATAGAGGGACAATTTTACAAAAAACGTCCTGCTATAAAGATGGATGTTGATGTTATAAAAAGGTAAAATATAACTTAAAAAATCAGTTCTGAGAAAAATTTAATTTTCATAGTGAATGAGTGTTATATAGAGATGCTATTATAGAGAGATTTGACTGTATTAGAAGCCAGAACAATGCTTGCTATTATGTTTAACACTTCCCATTATAAAATTGTAACGTATTGATAGGAAAGTAGAGTCGGGATTTTAATTTTATAAGTTTTATATTTTACAAAGATGACTTCAAGCGTTAACAATTGAATTCTTCATTTAATGTGTACATATTTAACGAATTTTTTTAACACAAATATATTCAAATAAAAGTTATTTGATTCGATCGAAATCATATCTGAATTTCTACCTCCGCCCGTAGTTGAGGTCATTTGGGAGAAAATTAACATAAAGGAGTATTAAAAAAAATAGCATTTCGCTTTTACATGTTACAATTTCCAAGTCAGAATCCAATTTAGGGTTTTGAAATTTTGTCACCAAAATCACTTGACAAGATCTTATCTTATTGCATTAAGCCAAGAAAAAATAGATAAATAAATATCGTAACATCCAGCATTCCATTGCATAGAATGGGGGGCCATGAGTCCATTTATAAGAACTTGGGTGGTTGTAATATTCAATTTATTTAAAACAAAATTTAATAATCAACTGATAAATCACACAAGCGGATGTAGCCTAGAGTTTATGATTTTGTTCGAACCTATAATTTTTGACACGGAATATAAATATATAACGTAAAAATTTATTAAAATTTTAACAAATGTTAGATTTAGACTCAAAATTTTAACAGTATAATAAATTTAATATAAATTTAAACCAATTAAATTAAAATTATGGATCCACCTCAAAATCTAATAGTAGTGTATATATAGTAGTAATCATATTTTCATCTTATACGTTAAACATGTAAGTTCAGCTATTAAATTTATTTTTCCTTCGTGTAGCAATAGGTAATAAAAGAAAATGTTGGAATTTGATGTAGTGATCAACGAAGTGAATGTAAACCTAAAAAAATTAGAATATTAAATCCTAATAGAGACAAAAATAAATATTAAGTAAAAAATTTTCCATTTACCTAAGTCTTAGAGAGTAAAACTATCCGAATATTATTATGGTGAATATCCGATAAAATAATACAAATTAACTCGGACACCTTTTTGAATTAGAAAGAGCGAGGTCTTACTTATTCAGGGGAGATGAAAGACAAATAAAGAAATCAGGGGGCTTTATGATCGAAGAAAAAGAAGGGACGTGGTTGGTGTGTCACTGGGTCGGTAGGGGAACCGTAGGAAGAATAAATGACCCGTCGAATTCACATCAAAAATCGCCAATACGAAAACAAACGAAATCTTGAATTGCGTTAAAAAGTTGAAACTTGACTTGGTCAAAAGCATTTTAGTAGGGATGAATATTCACATTGGTCAAGATGAAAGTGTAAAATCAAGGTTTTCAAATAGAGACAAGACTCTAGTTGATCAACTAACATTTTGGTATTTTGTATGCCACCTTTGGATTTAATATGATTACGATTTATATCTCTTGTTCAAAATCTGCCTGACGTATTTGACTAGGTTTTTTGTTTCTTTTTGAAATTCCAAAATTTCAATAAGTAAAATTTATTTCATAAGCCATGACATATTTAAGACTGCTCTAAATAAGTCAAAAATTACTAGACAGTTTTATTTTCCATGTAGCCAACAAAAAAAGCACCACAGATAAATTATCGGGAAAAAAATGGAAAAGGATAAATACCAAGGGAAAGTTTTACGCAAAATTGTTAAGTGAAATGTATAAGTCGACATTCATAGGCTCTCAGGACTTGTTTGGTACGAGACATAAGGGAAAATTAATCTCGAGATTAAATTTGAGACGAGTTTACCCTGTCAGTCCCGATGGATTCAATAAGTATATCAATAAATTTTTTTCTTTTTTATGAATTTTATGAAGGGGACCGGGGACAGAATTTCATTGTCAAAGCAAAGGAGAAATCCTTATTTCTTTTTTCTTTCCTTTTGGTAGGAGAAAGACATATGCGATTGGATTAGTACAATTATTGGTAGCATTATAGTCAGTATTCCAAGAAATGCTGGCTTTTTCGATTGCCCCCGATGCATGTAATGGAATCGAGTACTATACCTTTATGAGGCACGCATACACAAGGGGAATTCCTTTCTTGTCCGATACAAAATTTAATATAAGAAAATACTTTCTAGAAAAGAAAAAAAATAATTTATTTTTCTGGCTACGGATTTATGGAACCTCACTTACTAGTTTGAAGTTGAAAAATAGATTTCATGCAAATTGCACACTGAGCTTCTGGAATAGGTGTCCCGGGGCTAATAATCTACGAAGAAAGGAGGGGAAAGGGCAAATCAACCAAAGATCCTTTGGTTGGGATAAAATCGCGGTAGAACTAATCCCCAGATTAGTTATCCCAGAATTATAGTATTTTTATATCCCTATGAAAGAGTAGAATAACTAATCTCTGAATAATTAATCATGAGATAACTTGTTTCCTAACAAAACGATCCCTAAGAGTTATATTTGGAACAACTTAATGAATTCTTTCCATATTGGTCCAAGTCGTAGTCTTTTTATGACTAAACAAAAAGTTATTTTCAAGATAAGAACTAATATGGGTTGGAAAAGTACATAGATTTAAATATTAGTAACTATTTTGTTAGTTAAATACATTGATCTGGTCCCCTAGTTAAGTTTATTAAGCCTATTTATTGTTTTGGTCAAATAAGTTATTTTTCTATTTGCATAATTTTGCTAGTTGTTTTTTATAGCCAACAAAAATAGCTACTCCTTCAAAAATGAAATGATATTTGGAGTTGAAAAAGTCATTTAATTTTCCACGTGAATTCAAATACTTTTTTTTATAAATCTCATGCAATAAAATTTTATATCAAAAATACGTAAAAAGAATCATAAATCACAAATTTTAAACTTTAATATTTTTATAAAGGTATAGTAAAAGAAAATACCTTTTAATTTCTTAAATAATTAAGAATGGAGGCTAGGCAAGTCTATAGATGAATACATATTTCAAATAACTTACAAGTTAAGGAAAAATCATAGGGAAGTCCTATTAAAATTTGACCACGACAAAATTAATTTGACACCTTTGGAAAGTTAATTGTTCAACTTTCTCTTTTAACTATTCAATATTCGGAACTCACTGACTTGACAATTAAATTTGTACGTGGTTTTAAGGACACGTGATTTGGTTTGATACAAATAATAAATAATAGAATAGAGACTAAATTCAGTAAATAAATTGAGAGAGAATGAAAACCACAAGTCTAGAATAGCTTGGCCTTGATTGATTTCTTTAAGATGGACAAATATGAATCAAATGAATAAAAAAATAATAAGAGCAGACTTCTTTTCTATATATTAATAGTTGTTTCCTGAGATCCCTTTACAATTTCACCGCCCCTTTATATAGGGGGAGGAAGGGGGATAATTCTTATACAAGGTAAAAAATCTATTTACAAGGTAAAATATCCCTTGATTTACTGATTTCAACGGTCTCGTTGATTCCCGCCGTGATTCCCCGAGATATTTACGTATCACGGGATTTTCGGTCCTTCCGTTACGCAGATCTGATAATTTTACCCTAGGTTATTTCCCATAATCGACCTCGACAAACTCATCTCAGGTACCATGGCTTCAAGTTCCGATCCGATGGTGCTCGGCCTCAACCTTCAATCCTTGATGCATCGATCCCGACCTGCCGAACAGTAGTTATGGTTAATACCAACCGTATAAATTCGAACCCAATTTATTCCTACACAAGCGGTCTGAGTTCGACCCCATACAAAAAGGTAAATTATTTTTTATCAAAATTTTTTTGTTCTAATAACACGAATTCGAGACCTCTCAGCTAAATAACCCTAAACTCGCCCCACAATTACAAACCAATAAATTAGTCGATATAAACAACAATGACCCAATAGAATGTAATGTCCTTGGTTATTGTGGACTAAGTCCAAAATAAAACCTAAAGAATGGTCTACGTGTAGAATTTACCAAGGAATTAGAGTCAACTAGTTGTTCAACAATTCTTACTATTGGAATAAGTCAACATGAATGTTGAAAACGAGTACTTCTATAGCTTTTGATTTTTTTTATTTAAGCTAAATGTACCGAAGAATCGTTTGGTACGAACATAAGTAATGCAGAGATTAGTAATGCAGGTATTAGTAATGTAGGGATTGTAGTGCTGGGATTATTTTTTATCAAGTGTTTGGTCATTGTATTAAAATTAGCTATGCAATGTAAAATCTAAGCTTGTGTTTGATTTAAAACTGTACAAAATCTTGTTTATAATTGTACCCTTGAATATTCTTCTTTCTGTATATAAGGAAATTTAGGAAAAGGGTTTGAGGGGCGTTTAGTAATTTTAGGGTCTTATCCAGGTATAGTTAATGCAAGGATTAATAATCCCTTGGTTTCCTTGATATTAGCTAAGCCCTCCTATGAGGTATAAGTAATTCATGTATTAGGTATGCATAAATTGAATTGAGCAATCAAATATTGTATTGGACGAATTAAATTTTTATACAGAAATTATTTTACTTAGTACAACCTATCAAATGACCCCTGATAGTACAAATTCTTTACGATTATAATGCATTTTACTTGGTTGTATGAAATTTTAATTTTAATTTTCAGGTTATCCTATCAAACTTGACATGAAGAGTTAGTTATTATTGTATGTCAATTTTTAAGTTCCACACAAAAAGGAAAGTAATAAATGTACTTCGAAAATAAAACTACTAATATCTTATATCATTAGGAAGTCTATACTACAGTATTTTTTAATCAAATTTAGGTGTAATTCTCTAAAAGGTATTTCATCTTTAAAACTTACCCAATGTTACCGTAGGTTATTCATTTTCACTTAGTTACTGACTAGTTCTCCTACAAATCTTGGAAATCTTGAACTATGCCTAAAAGAATTTTAACTTATATACACCACGAATTCATGTCTACTTACTGTAATTGGCTTTTACAGCGATAGAATAAATTTTACTGTCAATGTATATTAGTCAAACACGAGAAAATAAGGGCAGACTTGCTAATGAGATAACTAATCCATCATTTTAGTACAAAATAATCGTCGGAACTAATTAATACCTATAATTAAATACAGAATAAAATAATTTCTTATTTTATCTCGGGATTTAATCCCTAATACCACCAACCAAACGACCTCTAAAATTAGAATTGCAGTTCTTTATCAAGGCAAGGTCAACTTACCTCAACTAAAATAAATATACAGAGTCAGAAAGTATGGCATGATTCATCAGTAAAATATGCAGCATTGGTTATGAAACTCAGTTTAATTAAATAATGTAATATTATTGTTGTTGTTGGCACACCCAAAATAAAATAAATCAATCTCAATTATACAATGAAATAGTAATATTTTAGTAGTGCAAGATACCAAGAATGATCTGCTAGTAGTAGCATCTCTGAAAGAGTCTATCTAACAACTCAACAACCCTTACCACTAAACTGAAAGGGTGGTATTGTTAAGGTGGCATAGAATCATCAAATCTTGAAAGGAACAAAAACGGTCAAAAGAAAGAAAGGGATGTATGGCTAAGGAGAGGAGAGAAAGAACGCATGCATGGAGATTTTGTAGGCAGTAGCCGTTTAAGAAATATAGCGGTTGCTCGACCAAAGGATATCCGCTATCCGCTTTGGGACTTGAATAATTCAAATTCGCTACGGAAAGTTCTACTCTGGGAGTAAAGTGTCTTCTGTTAAAGGCGACTCCATTCTCAAAGTTCGAATCCGTAATATCTGATTAATAATTTATGAGTACTTACAATTACATATTCCTAAACTTTTTATTCTAATTTTTCTCTCATTTTCTACCACAATTATTTTGGTCCTCAAATTGTCAAAGTTTGTTAGCTTTTAATTGGCAATTTCAATTTGAGTTGAGCATTTAAGTTGATGTCCATAAGAAACAATACCTCGTTTACCTTTTGAATGGGACATTGAATCTCCTTAATCATATATGATAAATCACCAACCAAAAATGATTTGTACCGGAAAATATACATAGCTCGGGTTGGTTCGAATATATTCTAAACTGAAATAAAACAAAGTAATCCTTTGCTCAAGATGAGAGGGACAAAATCATTATTCTATCTTCACATAATACTGCGAGTACTTTTCCCTATAGTTTAGGCTCCTGAGAAGAAGAGTTCTAGTACAAAGTTTACAAGAAGGGAAAAAAAAAAAGAAGAAAAATTAGTCGCTCCCAAAAATAATAGCTGACAAAAAATATTTTTTTTTTTGTATATTAATGTCTTATATACATATATTTTATATAATCAGTGTGTTTTTTGTATATACTTAACTAGCGAATACAAATTATTTTTTACCCACCGGTCAAATATGTAACTTGCCCAGAAAAAAAAGGGAGCAATGGGTCTGTACTTTTCTACTGTGCTGTTGAGTTATCTTCTCTGTTGGGGTTCATGTTCAGTCCATCACTTTCTTTTCCCTAAAATTTCTCTTGTTTTTTCCCCCAAGATTCTGAACATTGTGTTGTGTAACATTAGATAATGTGATTTCCCTTCCCTTTTTAAATTGGCATTTATGTATCAAATTTTTGGGAATTTTGGTTATTCTTGGCATGACTGAGATGCTTCATCTTCAAGTAAGGTTCAGAGATTAATATCTTCCAAACTTTATTTCCATAATTATTTCCTCTTGAAAGTGAATTCCCATGGCCTAAATTGGACAAGGCAAGCTTTTTAATAGTTCAAAAACCAAGAACAAATCTTATACGGTAAGACATTTCTATAATAACATCCTTATATAACAACACTTTACTATATAAGTCAAGTTTTTTTTCGGAATTTCATGTCCAGTTATAATATATGTTCTCTATAACAACAATTCGCTATAACATCCAAAAATATCCAGAACAAACGAGGCTGTTATTAAAAGGTTTAACTATACTTCAGGACATCTATACAAACTCACTTGGAATCTAAGTCCAACCAACAACCAGGGGCAGAGCTAGCTCTTTAAATACGGGTTCGGCTGAACCCAGTAACTTTTGCCCAAATCCTGTATTTGTCTTAAAAAATCATTGAATTATGTATAAATTGTTAATTTAGAATTCATTTACTTGAAAGAATTAGAATCCTGAACTCATAAGTTTCAAATTCTGGCTTCGTCTCTGCCAACAACCAACTCGAAAAACTCAATTTTAACTAGTTGTAAGAGCCCGTGCGTAATTATGTTCTTTTTATTCTTTGAAGCATGTATATTATGGTAAATGCTAGCATTCTTTGAATTTCTCTATGTAATTGTGGTCTTTTAATTTAATTGGCTGCAATTAAAACTGCATCTTTTTGTAAGGGCGAGGTAAATAATACACAAATTCAGGAAGTATGGCATGAAACTCAAGTAGAATAAGCAGAGCATTTTTCGAAACTCAGTTTAAAGAAAATAATGGATTATGAATTGATGTTTTTGGCGCACACAAATAAAATAAGCCAATCTTAAATATACATAATACAATTAAATAATTTATGATATTTTTAGCAGTAGAAGACACCAGCAGACCATTCACAATAGTGTTAGATATTATATAACAAGGATTACATCAGATGTGATAAGTATACATCAATATATACAAGTTGTAATTTAGTAACCTATTGGGAGAACCAAAAGGCTGATCAATAATACAATGACAATATCATTGTTGGTTATTCAAGAGTCAGACATGTACAGGTATAGATGAATTCATTGATACACAGCCTTTCAATCGTTCAAGAATGGCGTTTCGACTAACAAGTCGTGAATGGAGTGTCAACGGCAGCCCCTCTTTGACACATTCGTCGTACTTCTCTAATGCAGATACAATATCTGTGAAGTCTGGCCTCTTTGAGGGGTTCGCTGCCCAGCAGCGTTTTATGAGGTGCGCGAGTGCTGGTTGACAACTCGCGGGCAAAGGTGGTCGTTCATTCTGCAAAATAGTGAAAGAAAGATGTAAAACAGATTCAAGTTTTATGGAAGTATCAAGAAGTTTGCAACACAATAGAAATGAAAAACGGTTCAATAAATCTCCGGCTTTTAACACAGTTGTCCAGGCGATCAAAAATAATTATAGCCGCTAATCAAATATACAAAAGATTTACACTGATTATGTATAAAGTATATGTAAATTATACTTAATATACAAAAGATATACATTTGCTGGCTATTATTTTGGAGGTGGCAAATGTGTAGCCAAGTATAGTATGTTGTAATAGTAGCCACTTCTAGGCTTATTCCCCGCTACTGGATCGCTCCAGTACTTCGTGTACTACGGACCATCTGTCATCCATTGTAACAGAGCCATTTCATTAGCGAGGGTGCCTAAGCGAAATTCTTTGCTATCACTTCTGATGAGAATAAGGTACAGTCAGACCTCTCTATAACGGCAATGCCTATATAACAAGCATTCACTATAAAATTCAAATTTTTCTCGGAACCGTTGTTTATGTTATGTTATTATATATGTCCTCCATAACAACACTTCACTGTAGCAGCCGAAAAATATTGGAACAAATGAGGTTGTTATATAGGGATTTGACGTATTAGGTAAAGGTACACGACGACATCAGTACTATGACCTCTTCCTTTTGGTTGAGCGCAGATCTTTTTTCCATATCATTTTGAAGATGAATTCTCTTCAAAATGCACAACAAGAATTGTTCTTGTCAATAAGTTCCTCAAATTTCCAATTGAATGAGAAAACAAAAATATGTGCAGAAGTCTAAAAGCAAAGACAATCACAAATTCAGTTATCAGTAAATCAGCATTAGAACCTAACCTTCTCAGCAACAGCAAAGGCCGCCTGCACGGGCGTCATTCCTTGAAATGGTAACAAAGCTGTTGTGAGCTCCCAAAGCACAATTCCAAAGCTATACACATCAACTTTGCGCGTATAAGGTTTTTCCTTAATCATCTCAGGTGCCATCCAACGATAAGTTCCCATATTTCCTTTAGCTTCTCGACACTGTGTTTCAAGACATGATGTCCCAAAATCTGCAACCTTGACACGCATATCGTCGTTCAGAAGTAAGTTACTTGATTTGAGATCTCTATGAATCACTCCTTGTGAATGCAGATATGCCATCCCTCGTGATATATCAAGAGCTAACCTCAGAATTGTTTCTATTGAAAGTGAATAAGGCTCTTTCTTGTTCAGATACATCCTCAATGTTCCTTGTGACATGTACTCCATAATGATGCAGTATACAGGAGGCTTTTTACAAGCAGCAATGAACTATACATAAAGAAGATAATTTTGTAAGTAGAACTGTGTCATTGGGCAAACATTTGATAGTAGATTATAGAAATTGCTCAAGTTTATGGAATCCAAATTGACAGATATAAAAATTAGAAACGAGAAAATCTAAAAACTTGAAATATCCACACAACTTATGTTGCTTTGACTCTACAAAAATGTCGCTTGTTGCGTGTCAGGCCCTCCAAAAGTAGTGTATTTTTGGAGGATCCGACACGGTTGCAGCTAGAGAGTCTGCACAACATATCACACAACAAAACCACTCAATGAACAGTATTTTTGTTTATACTGCCCATTTAGGAAGCCTAAATAACCAAGCTCATTCTTTTTTTAAATAAGTAACAGTCAAAGCTCATTCTCAACATTAATATGAATTGCACTCGGGGGCGAAGCTATGTATGGCTAGGGGTAGTCAACTGAACACCCTTCACCAAAAAACTATACTATGTATAGGGTAAAATATTACTTGTTATTGAATTTCCTGGCTTCGCCACTGATTATAGTAGGGGAAAAGTGTGTGCAAACTACACCGATCTTGCTTTATTTTTCTCAACAAATGCAAAGAGCAATCACTTCCTGAATTATAATCGTGGCCGCCTATTTGGTTTTTGTTTTTTCGATGTTGCTGATGGTCGAGGAGAGCATGTTAATTTTTGACAACTGAACATAAAAGAGGGAAGATGCATTTGAAAATCAGAATTTTCCTAGAGACAGAACGCGCGGAGCAGAACAATGCCTATTATGTTTCTGCCTTTTCAAGCATTTCCTCCTGTAATAATCAAGCTGAAGCTAAGCTATAGATATGAGAAACTTAAGTTTTTAGAACAAGAGAGAAACTATACATAAAGAAGTAAGTACGTTCCTTAGAAAAAAGACAAATACTAGACATCAATGTTTCTGTGCTAAGAAGAACCATGTGTTACTAACAGGTAATGTCAAAATTCTCTAGTCACCTGTGTAGTATATTTGGTTAGTTGAATCTTCTTAACTACAGTAGTAAAAACACTTAGCTTCCACAGGAGCATAATTTCCACTTCTCAGACAAAATTTCTACAATTCCAATTACAAGAATACAAGTAAACATGAGACAAAAATCGAACTTTTTTCCATCTCTAAATAGTATGCCTGAGAATGGCTATCTGTGCACTTGCCGAAGTGAAAATTTCTACTATTCCAATTACAAGAATACAAGTAAACCTGAGAAAAAAACCAAACTTTTTTCCATCTCTAAATAGCATCCCTGCACTTATCGGCAAGTGCACGGATAGTCATTCTCAGGGATGATTGAAAATTTGAACCGAAAAACTGAAATTCAGGCAAATTCCTAAATAGCAGCCCTTTAGAGTGGCTACGTGATGTCCTTTGTGCCAGAATTACGTGGCATATGTGCTAGTGAGAGATAACAAGTACCAAATCAACACGATAAATAACATAAAAGAGCATAACTATCAATACAAGTAAACATATAAATAACATAAAAAGAGCATTACAGTCAAATCATTTTGTAATGTAAAGGAACTGCAACCTGAACTATATTGGGATGATATAATCGAGAGAGCAAACGAACTTCAGACTTAAACTGCTGTTCAAGTTTAGCTCTAGTCTCCTCCTTATGAGTTGGAAGCCTAACCATTTTAACAGCAACTGCTCTCTGCTTATAAATTCCTCTATAAATCCTGCTATGTGCCCCTGAAGCAAACTTATTACCTATAAACAACTGAGACAAATCAGCTGTCCATTCCTCTTGATCCTCTTTAGAAACTTCCCAAGTTTCAACATTATCAGATTCTAATATCATTGACCATGATTCTAAACTATCAAATCTTTTCTTGTCCATTGTTTCTATATCAGATGGATTCCACTGATTTCTTGTTGAAGATGAAGGCATTTCTAATGGTTTACTCTTTGACCTCCTAAGCCTAAAGGGATTAAAACAGGTAGCCATTGGACCCCAAAAGAAAAGTTTAAAAAAAAAAAAAAAGAAGAGAAATTTTGACACAACCCCTTTAAATAAAAAGTGTCAAAACACACTTTTCAGAAGGTGTTTTTCTTCTGAATGTGTGATTTGATTTCAAGAAATGCATGAACTGATTTAGAAACATGGGTTCCAAAGGGTAAACTTAAATTCATTAATCTATCATTAAACAAACCATTAAGCCATTACACGGAAAAAGTTTTTCAAAGTGCTCGAAGATCAAGAATCAGTCTTCATTGTTAAATAGACTGGAAGTCTTTGGCTAGTGCGCTGACGTTTTTTTGCCTTAACCTAAATAAAGACAAAGCATTTTAAGAAGGTTGACGTTGAAACACAAGAAAGGAAGCTTTGCATGATTAAGGAAAGACAAATTTCAAGACCATTTTTCAAGAATCAGTCTTTCATTGTTAAATAGATTGGAAGTGTTTGGCTAGTGCATTGACTTTTTTTTGCCTTAACCTAAATAAAGACAGAGCGTTTTAGGAAAGTTGACGCTAAAAAACAAGAAAGGAATAAGCTTTGCATGATTAAAGAAAGAGAAATTTCAAGACCATTGAAGAGTAAAAATTTACAAGAAAGAGCTATGGAAAAGGAAAAAATGATGAAGATAAGGTAGAAAAGATTTCATGGTTATAAAAATTGAAAGAAGGATAGCCATAAAAATGGAGTCTTTTTTGCAGAAGTAGCCTGTGAAAGTTGCATGAAACTTTTAGAATAGTCATGTTGAGGAGAAAAAAGAAGTTAGTTTGGTTTGGGGAAAAAAGATGAATGTCAAAGCAATGATTTCAAGGGAGTCCCGTGAATTCTTGGTTCAAGATCAAAAGCTGTTTAAGACTTGACATAGAGAAAGTAAAAGAAAAAGGAAAAGGAAAAGGAAATGGAAATGCTTTTATTAGAAGGAATCCGAGTCTTACTCAACTGGTCAGCACCCTTCACTTTCAATCAATAAGTTGTGAGTTCAAGTCGCCCCAAGAGCAAGGTGGAAAGTTCTTGAAAGGAAAGGACAAAAAAAAAAAAAGTCTTCTTCCTTCTTTTTTTCAATCAATCAATGGTAAATTGCTTTTAAGTGGGCACATTGTTACAATCACAAATTTTAGAGAAATTAATTTAAGCACATTTATAAAAGAATCATTTACAACTTCTATATAGGAACAATATTCAAACGATATCTTCAGCTTGAATCTCACTCAATTCATAAACACGTTGATCTGATTAATTTAAATTTGCATCCTAGAGCCTACTAAAGAGAAAGCGCTCCCGCCTAAAAGTTTCTTTGTTCCATGTTATAATTTTAAACTTTATTTAACTTGCATCAACAATACATCTCTTTCATTTTGTTATATTGAATTCTGTTTTTATTTTCTAACAAAGGCAAAATAATTAGATAATATCTTCTTATCTATCTAATTTTAGTGAATAAAATTATTAATATTTACGCTGGTGGAAGGTAAATACTCATGAAATAGTCGAAGTACTTGCTCAGGCCAAGTTTAAAGGGCTAATTGTAACATTTACACTTGTACCATACTAAAATATAGGACGTTCTTTTGCCAAAAACAAACAAGGTATAGTCCCATATGTGAGCAAGTTTCTTCAAATATTGATTTATGCAACTCCTTTAAGTTTGGAATTGGGATACTTCCCATTTAAATTGGGGATAAGATACCCTACCCTACCTAATCTTCAGAAATTGATTTCTTTATGGGGGGCATTGCCATGAAATGAACTTGTTGGGACCAAATTTGATATTGTCTATCTTTTCAATTTTAAACATTAAAGGTTTTATTCATGTTGTCTCGGTCAGACTTCTCTATAACAGTCATCTTTTTATAACAACACTTCACTATAACGGTCAAGTTTTTCTTGAAAATCATTTATCATGTCGTGTTATAGGTATATATTCTCTATAACATTAATTCACTATAGCAGCTAAAAAATATCGGAACAAATATAAAAATATTTACATACTACATAAGGGTTCCAAAAAGTGAAATGTAACTTATTATGATCTTTCTTAAATTTTACAATATTCAAGTTGTATATACTTTCTTTTCTTTTTTTAGATTCAACAACTTTTCAACAAATTGAATTATGATAGAAAGATCAAATGAATAAGATAGTATTTCCACCAACACTATTTCTTGCTCCATGAGACTTTTTCCTACAGACAAGTTTTGAACCTTGATAATTTGATAAGAGGAAACTCCCCTCCCCCTTCCCACCAAAAAATTATATATTTTAAAATTATTTCATATTTCAAACTTGTAGTTGTTAAATATAGTGTCCCACGCAACCAAGAACTCTTCCAAGAGTTTTATAGTTAATGGTTAGGCTAGGATAGCTATCAGTTAGTATTCTTGTATAATTACTCTACTGTAATCTCTATCTCAATCTCTAGCGATGATGTCAATGTATATATATACGCGAGGTGGTATACACAAGGGTTCAAGAAAAATATTTTCATAATCTTTCAAAAAATAAATATAGTGTCCACCCAACCAAGAACTCTTCCAAAAGTTTTATAGATAATGCTTAGGCTCGGATAGCTATCAGTTAGTATTCTTGTATAATTATTCTACTGATAGCTATCCTAGCCTAACCATTATCTATAAAACTCTTGGAAGAGTTCTTGGTTGCGTGGGACACTATATTTAACAGTAATAACATAATTTTTCACCAAGTTATAACATTAGTAGATGTGAAAAATATATATCAGAAAAAGGTTCACCACTGCAATTCTCACAGTGTGAAATATCTTGAATTATGTCCTCTTCAATGGAGTTGCTTTCCATGGTCAAGTATAGCATGTTGCTATGCAAGTTGGACAGTCAAGCCCATGCCTTTCACTAAAAGCAGATTCTGTGTGGTCCTTTTCAAGTGTGGATAGTCCATGAGCACTTTTATTGGGCTTAGAAGTGAATCCAGGCCCAGACTCAAAAGCAGATAGTGTCAATTGGGCTCAAGAGAGGCCCAATTAAATCAGTCTCGGATTAACGATGAAAAATTGCGCGACACATAAAATATTTACACTTTATTTACCATTTGTAGCTATACTTTCGGCAAATTTATCATCCGTAGCTATATTTGAATTTAACAGCAAATCCGTGAAATAAGAGATTAATTAGTTTGAGCTGAAACAAGTACTACAAAAAAAAAAAAAAACAGTATATTTGGAGCTCAGTTGGTTAGAGTGCTTGCTTAGCTAGCGAAGGTCTTGAGTACGAATCTCAACAAGAGCATTTTATTTTTTATATTTTTGTATTCCGCTTAGTTGTATTCATTGCGGAACAAATACAGTCGTTACATGTTGTATTCTTTGTATATACCATTGTATGTAGTTGATACAAGTTGTATCATTTGTATACATCCTGTATTTCGCCTAGGTTACAGTTAATACATATTGTATTCGTTGCACGAATGAATACAATTGTGTGAATGAATACATTTGACACAGGCTGTATTCGTTGCGCGAACGAATACAGTTGACACAGGTTGTATTCATTGCGCGTTTGAATACAAGTGATACAAGTTAGTAACAATTAATTCGTAGCTGCTAGTGGTAATTAGGCAAATTATAGTTATTAGGCTCTAAATTATAGTGGTTTAACTCCGTGTGATCTATAGGTCACGAGTTCGAACCGCGGAAGTAGGCACTAATATTTGCATTAGGGTAGGTTGTTTATATCACATTCTTTTTGCTGCGGCCATTCCATGAACCCTGCGTGAACGCGATGCCTTGTGCACACTATGCTGCCCTTTTACATTAGTTTTCTCTTAAAAATAAATGGATGATCTATAAAATAATAGAGTTTTTTTTCTCATACAATTTTAGATTAATAAAACAATTTATTTTCGCATACTTTGAATTTATTGCTAAACACCTCAAAGAACATGTCCCACGATAACATAATTTCACGAATTCTCTATAGTGTTAATATATATTTAAATCACTGTGGTTTCTCATTCATGCAGATAATTTTTTTGAAATATATATGCCTCGAATTTGAAAATCACCATGCAAAACTTTGTTGAGAATATTCAGGAATTAAGTGAATACCCGTCCTTTTTTGTGAAGTCAAAAAATCTTTAACTAATAGAAATGTTTAAAAAAACACACACACACACACACAACAGATATGGAAAAAATAAGCAGTAACGATTCTAATCATAATAAGAAAATAATCTAGTTAGACACTAATCATTAATATCAATTAGGGGTCGTTTGGTACGAACACAAGTAATGCAGGGATTGTAGTGCTGGGATTATTTTTTATCAAGTGTTTGGTTCATTGTATTAAAAATTAGCTTGTGATTGGTTTAAAACTGTACAAAATCTTCTTTATAATTATACCCTTGAATATTCTTCTTTCTGTAAATAAAAAAATTTAGAAAAAGGGTTTGAGGGGCGATTTAGTAATTTTAGAGTCTTATCCAGGTATAGTTAATGTAGGGATTAGTAATCCCTTGGTTTCCTTGGTATTAGCTAAGCCCTTCTATGAGGTATAAGTAATTCATGTATTAGGTATGAATAAATTAAATTGAATAACCAAACATTATTTATGCAGAAATTATTTTACTTAATACAACCTATCAAACGACCCCTTAGTGTTTTTCTCGAGTACCAAACATAAGGTACAAATAATAGCTTTCGTATGCCTAATTTTAATTATGTGGTTTCCCCAAAAGTTGGTCATGTACTTGACATCATTATTTGAAGCATATGATTAGCTCAATGTTATTTAATAAATAGAACTCTAATTCACAAGTTTATTATCGTTAGTATTTATTCATAATTTTTTTTTTACTATTTCTAGAAACTTGATGTTTTAAGTGTTCTTCTCTCTATTAAAAAAGATGTAAATTATAAGGTCTAAAAATAAACAATTAACTAATATTGATTAAATATCAAATGAATAATTTAAGAAAATTCAATCTAATATTTGTTGAAATTTTACATATATATTATGTTCTATTGTTAAAATACGCTGTCCATATGAACTGTTGCCGAAGATTAGACGGTAGAACTGTTTATGAATATCTTTGCGGTGGACTTAATTTTATCAAAAATGACAAGAACGTGAATTCACAGCTATTTATTCGTTGGAGAGGTCGTTTCTTATTTTGTGCCGAAGCAATTTATAAAGCATAAGCTGAAATAAGTGAAATCAAAGAACACTACTTAAATGCTACTGCAGGTACATGCAAATGTACGTTCTGTCTTTGAAACAGTTCATATCATTTTAATAATAATAAATTTGATCTGTTTTACCGAAAAAGTCTACAGTTCGAGTCAGTATAACCCTATAAAAATTTAAAAGTGAAAAATACATAATAAAAAAATATATAATTTTTATTTTTTCGTTATTATTTTTTGCTTGTAACTGAGTGAAATCCAATTAATTGCAGACAAATGTAATTTTGATTGTTTCTTAAGCTTATTACACTTGGCAATTAGTAAGAGGTGTATATACTAATTTCAGTTACTTAAGAAAGCAAAAGATTGTCCTCCACTTGTTGGACATAAGATTTGAAAGTGATTGATGACTTAATAAGTTGAAAGTTTTAAAATATAATTAGTATTAATGCTTCTTTAGGTACTAACTGAATCCCTAATTAACAGGTCATATAATTTTTTTTGGTAGGCATAATTACATATATATCCCTCAAATTTAGACTTGTATTAAGTGCTCCCCACTTTACACAAATGTGTGGAGAAAGAGGGCTAGGCCCCCGGAGGGCTTTCAAGGACTGGGGAAGACGGGTGGATTATAGAGTTCGGATAGAGGCAAATCGAAGGCCCATTGGGATTGGGCATGGACGAACGAGCCTCACTTTCAAGGTTGCACCTTGTCGTAAGTTTTCGCCGTTTCCATTGCGTGCTTCTTCAGTATCTCCTCAGGAAGCAGCAAGAGGATCGTTAATTAATCAGTTTTAAAAAGATGGATGGATTTCGACCTTACTTTGAGTCGTCAGGCTAGTAAAGCGCTACTTCTGAAAGATGGTCCCCAATCTTTCCATGGTATAACCATTCTGATAACGAAAATAGTTGACAGCACTGATCCCTTTCTCGTTCAGGTATTCTTTTTCCTAAGTATTATTTGTTGGCCAAAACTATGTTGTAATCTATGTATTATAACTAACCAATTTTGCCCTTCTTTTGTATATTTCTAATCTATGTAATGCATTTAATTATGTCAGGTCAGTCAAGTTCTTTAAATAATAATATCCTTAGACAAATAGTATTGAAGAAGCTAAAAAAATAAAAAAATTACGTAATAAATAAGAATATTTATGAATCATTAATCAAAGTTACATTAAATATTGAACAAACAAATATTGGCATTTCTCACTTACATACTACCTTCTATTTTCTACCTGCCTTTTGTCTCACTCATTTGTTGGATTATTCATCACATAATAAATAGTCTTTCTATCAAAAAATATTAAAAACAAAAATTATTATCATATACTATTACAACAATAACATACCTTAGATATTCTTACAGTTTAAGGTATGGGGAAGGTCACGTATATGCAGACTTTATTCTTAACTTGCGGAAATAGAGAGACTGTTTCCGATAGACTCTCGGCTCTAGAGAAGCAATTCATCAAGTTCGAAGAAGAAGAAAAATAGTAAAAAAGCAGTGTTGAAAATAATAAATGCAAAAACAGTAAAAATATTAAAGTAATAAATCAATAAAAAAATTGATACAAAAAAAACATGTAAAAATAGAAAATGAAGGCTAAGATAATACTAGAATGATCTATAATAACTTCTCGGTCCATAATTGTTGACTCCGTTCCTTATAGCCTAGTCTATATTCACTGTTGACGTGACTCCGTACCGACGCCTTTCCCTTTGTATAGTATACGGTTAAGTGACTTCGTAACCTCAACATACTTTTTTTCTTACCGTAGCATAGGCCTTCGTCGGACTTTCGTCCCTTCCCCTATAGACGGCAGTTTCAATTTGAAATATCATTAGTCCAATTGATTTTGGTTTAATCTAATTGAAAGTGACCTTATTAGATTTAGTAACATGTTATAGACAAAATCATAGACATACTAATTATTAGTACAAATTGGGACCTTTCTCGAACAATCTATTCACTTACCAAACTAGGACCAACAGAAGGCAATGGCTAATTTGCCACCGACACAAATAAATAAAATGGAGAAAATAATTACAAGGACATGAAAATTAAGTAATTTAGGGGTCGTTTGGTACGAACACAAGTAATGCAAGGATTAGTAATGCAGGTATTAGTAATGCAGGGATTGTAGTGCTGGAATTATTTTTTTATCAAGTGTTTGGTTTATTGTATTAAAAATTAGCTATGCAACGTATAATTTAAGCTTGTGTTTGGTTTAAAACTGTACAAAATCTTCTTTACAACTATACCCTTGAATATTCTTCTTTATGTATATAAAGAAATTTAAGAAAAGGGTTTGAGGGGCAGTTTAGTAATTTTAGGGTCTTATCCAGGTATAGTTAATGCAGGGATTAGTAATCCCTTGGTTTCTTTGGTATTAGCTAAGCCCTCCTATGAGATACAAATAATCCATGTATTAGGTATGCATAAATTGAATTGAGCAACCAAATATTATATTGGACGGATTAAATTTTTATATAGAGATTATTTTACTTAGTACAGCCTACCAAACGACTCCTAAATGCATAAAATATAATTAATTAATATCAAACAGAAAAAAAAAAAAACAAGAATTGATGGGCTATATTGACAATCTTCCACCGAACCTTATTGGTATTTTATTAGTAACAAATAACATCATTAAAATACTTATAAAAGAAATAATATAAAATAAAAAAGTGTTTAGCAACCTCCTAGATTGGAGAAAAGACAGCGCATGTGGTACTACTATTTATAGACAGGGACACAAATGTCAATATCTCTAAACACAGGTCCATTTTTGTCTTTTCAAGCCCCTTAACCTCCACTCTGCTTTAGCACTCCTATATTATTAGCGTACCACGTAAAGCGTGCATGGGATTACACCATATTTAATTTAATTATACTTTAAGGGGTCGTTTGGTACGAACACAAGTAATGCAGGGATTAGTAATGCAGAAATCAGTAATGCAGGTATTAGTCATGCAGGGATTGTAGTGCTGAGATTGTTTTTTATCAAGTGTTTGGTTTATTGTATTAGGGTCTTATCCAGGTATAGTTAAACCCGGTATAAGTAATTCCTTGGTTTCCTTGGTATTAGCTAAGCACTCCTATGAGGTATAAGTAATCCATGTATTAAGTATACATAAATTGAATTGAGCAACCAAAATATTGTATTGGACGGATTAAATTCTTATACAGAGATTATTTTACTTAGTACAACCTACAAAATGGCCCCTAAATCTTTTCTAGTCATATTCTAGGAGTTATACCAAAACTTAAGAAATTGCATTCATTGAGATGAGTCTTAGTTAAATCATAAGTTTACTTTCAAAAGAAATACTAGTACATTCTTTTTTTTTTATTTTTTTATTTTAACTATCTGATTTTTAAAATTTACTGGTCGAACTAATTAAAATATTAGAAGGATCTTTAAAAGGAGCAAATCCTGTACTTTTTAAAGATTTTCTTTATCCAAATCTCAAACTTAAGGGATGGAAATTTCTTATCTTTTCATCGCATTTATCATAAGTATTTTCGAACGTTATCGGTCATCTAAGAGTATTAGCCTTACAACGTAGTGCTTGTTGATCGACACAAAATTTCACATGCAAAATCATATAAGATGCAACATTAAGGTTACTATATCTAAATTTTGAACTCGAGATATTTAATTAAAGAAAGCTCGATCTTAATCATTTTATTTAAAATATTCTTTATAAGACAAATGTCATTATAAATACATAATAATATGTCCTTTTTTGTCTTTTCAAATCCCCACTCTCCACTTTCCAATTTCATCACCTCCTTTTCCACTCCATTAGCTACATTACACTTTCACACTCCAAATCCACTCTCCTCTTTCTTCAGAGCTTCACTTTGGATTCTCATTCTCTCAAATATGGGTTCTCGAACCGGGTCGCACCAGCTAAGCAACGGGTTAATCGTTTCGGGCCGACCCGAACAACACAAGGAAAAACAACCTACAGTCGCATCTCGTGCCGTTCCTTATACCGGCGGCGACGTTAAAAAGTCCGGCGAGCTTGGAAAAATGTACGGCATCGATTTCTCAAGTGGGGACCACCTCCACCCTCTTGGGGGCCCACCAATTCTGAGGCCTTCATCTTCTTCGCAGCATAATAGTGGATCCGGACCCGTCAGATCCGGGCCTAACTCCGGCCCAATTCCGAAAAGATCCTCATCTTCCGGTTCCGGTCCAATAATGACCCCAATTCAGCCCACCGGTCTCATTACCTCCGGTCCGTTGAGTTCCAGTATTGGTCGACGGTCCGGCCAGCTCGAACTGGCCGGTTCGTTTAAGAAAGTAATCTACGGTTCAGCCGTTACGAGCTTGAGCGATGAAATTAAAATGGGTTTTAGGGTTTCAAGAGTGGCAATGTGGGTTTTACTTGTTGTGTTACTAATGGCTTTAATGGCGGGTGCTTTTGTGATGGCGGCAATTAAAAAATCGGTGATTTTAGTGGGTGTAGGTGGAATTTTAGCGCCAATTTTGGTGATTTTACTGTGGAATTATGGCTATAAAGAACGAGGCTTGGTGGGTTTTTTAAGAAGATTTCCTGATGCTGAGCTTAGAGGTGCTGTTGATGGACAGTATGTGAAGGTTACTGGGGTAATTTCACACTCATATGCACATTTTATATTTTAGCTGGCATATCAAAATTAGAAATTGTGAATTTTAAAATTAAATTCTTTCTAAATATAAAAAAGTATCATTTTTTTGGAATAGATTAAAAAGGAAAGTGTATCAAGAAGAAATATTATTTTAATTCTGGAATTTGATTTCCTATTAAATTTTGTTTGGTGATGTTGAAGTGTATATTCTATTTTTTAGTTCATGATTTTGTCATTAGGTGGTAGTTATGGTTGTTTAGTAGGATGGATTTTTTGGATGATACTCCCTCCGGTTTCAAATTTGGTCCAAATCAGTGACTTCTTTAAAAAGCAAGAAGGTATTAAACATTTTCCCAAATTTACCCTTGTCTAATAAATGATTTGAACAAATTCATAGTCTTCCAATGCTAATGTATTTATGTTGAGGAGAGATAAATATTAATTTAGTCAAATAGCCGTCATAATAAATGTAATTAAGTGATCTTCTTATAATTTAGTCAAATAACCGTCATAATAAATGTAATTAAGTGATCTTCTTATTGGTGTGTCAAACTTTGAAAATCACTTATAGTGGAGCGGAGTAAGTAGTTTTAAGATTGTCATTTACCATATTGTCCTTGAGGTGAATGACCATGTGTGTGAATGACTTTGAGTGTGCTTGTGGGATATTTGTTAAGCTTTGACTTTGACTGTCACTTAAATTATGCTTAAGGAAAGGTTAAAGCACATAGCTTTGTGTGGTGTTTTTGTCTTGTGAAATGTTGGCTGCTGAGTATTGTGATTTGAAGTTGCTCTGAAGTTTTGCCTTTGATTCTTAATGTAGAAGAGTTGTTTTAGAAAGGGGAAAATGGAAAGATAAATGTGAAGAAAAATATGATATAATAAGTGGATTTGTACTGGCTGCTGATGTGCATATACTTTGCATTTTCTTTTACAAGTTACTTCCATTGCAGCTTTTAATTAGTTACTTCAAAAGTTATTTTTTAATAAGAGGGTAGAAGTTAGAACTACCTTCCTGATATTTCATTACCTATTCAACAGAGAAATAACTTTTATATCTTTTTGTATCTTATAAGTTTATTTGTGGCAACCTTTCCTTTCTTTTTCTCTTTTCATTTGATACTATAAAATACGTGCTGCTTCTGATCCCCGTCCTTTTAAATGTAGTGTTCAGGTTCTTATTATCTCTTGGTTTCGTTTAGTCCTCCTTTGTCATTCCTATCCTACCTAATACAGGGAGAACTTATGCTTCTTTCTTGTCCCTACTAACCGTCTAGCCATTTGCACCCTTGAACATGATATTATGGCCGGTCTATCTTGACCGACTCTTGTACCAATAGATAACTAATGCCCTGACGTTGTTAGGACCATCCAATTTAAAGTTTTCTCATGTAAATTTATCAAATTTACAACATAGTGACAAGTGTTGTCTAATAGTCGGACTGTCCAATTACAGTACAACTATTTCTCTCTTTATCCAGTTTTATTTCAAGAATAAATTAAGAAAGTTAAGTACATTTGAATCCACATGACTGGAAAGCGAGTATTTGAGCTTGTTATCATATATAGGCAACCTCGGAAGATTCATTCTTTTATTCCCAATCTAGATTCTTTTAGTATAAAGGCAAGCTTGGAAGAGAAATCATATTCTAGTCTAAAATTGAGATTATAATTTAAGTTATTTTTTCCCAATAACCTGATGGAATGAATGTATAGGAATTATTATTGCATTTGTATAACCCCCTCATGTATGGACATTTGCTGAACTCGATCCAGCCTGTTCCCCAGGAAAGGGAAAAAAGAAACCCTCCAAAAGTGCCATACCAAAAAGTGGACAACTACTTTTCTTTATACAAACCGAGTAAAATAAGGAGAACAAAGTTAGCTTTTAATGAGGTAATCAAATTATTGTATAGCATTTGCGTTAATTATAGCATTTGAGTAAAATCTAGATAAATATCTACTGTTTTAAATTGTTGCTACAGTTAATCAGTTTTCTGGGGCTTCTTCGTTGAGTTCCTACTAACACTACCCTCATGAGGTGTAAATAATGCTTGAACGGGCACCGTCCTTATTAGTATTCTTCAAGTCGTGTAATAACACCTTTACCTTGCCCCCGTGGGAGGTAGCATGAAAAGTGACCATGCACACAAGCTAGCCCGCACACGGTACACTGCCGTTATAAAAAAAAAAGGTCGTGTAACACCTGTAAAGCTGATGGTATAGTCAAGAAGTCGCTAAGATATTCTGATAATTGTAGTGGTTGCTAACCTTTAGGATTATATGCCTCATTTATAGTTTCCAAGAACTAAATCCACCTTGAAACTATCATCCTTAGTTGTTCCTTTAAAATGTCTTTTTCGTACAAAAGTAGGCAATTTGAGGGCTTTTCTGTATTCAGCTGGACAAACTATGTACCCTTCCTATACTTCTTGTTGCCCCAAGCTTCTCACGATGGCTCTATGTCCTTGTGTATTTGTGCTGGGTTTCGTTTTGGATTGTCATATGTAATTTACATTTCTAATAGACATGGAAGAAATTGAACCTAGGAAATCTAAAACCTAGGGTTATGCACTTCGAACATCCAATTGCTGCTATAGAAGTTGTAAATTAACCTTCTTTGACATTGTGTTTAACTTTCTTATCATTGAACAAACAAGATCGTGTTTATTTTCCATAAGTACCTTCAATATCATTACCATCTTGTGGAGATTCTTGTTAGTTAAACTAGCTTCACAATAGCTTATGTACCTATTAATGTTAGGATGTGGTAGAGTTGATGTCAACTGCTAGAATTCAATTCTTTTTTTGTTGGAATTTAGATGGAAATTTATATTGTGAAGTGTTTTGGAGGTGAGAACTTTTAGTCCATATCAGGCTTGTAAAGGTGAAAAAGATCGGCTTATAGTTTGGTTTGCTTTATAATGTTCCTTTTAAGGTAGAAATTTTGATGTACATGAATGCGCACAGAACGTTTTCCAGTACGCTACCTTATAAAAAGTTCACCATTAAACTACTAATGAATTCCTTGTGAATCCTATTCTTGAAAAGTATTTATTGAGAAAAGAAAATTTCATCCATGTGGAGGAGCCCTTGGAAACATACCTCAATGAATACCGGTGTATTTAAGAATTGTTTTGAATTGTCATAGCGTTCTCTTGAGGTTGTGGTCAACCATACATTTGTCGCCATTAAAATCTTGCATTCCAAATGATGCATGCTTCACGAATATATATTTAGGGAATAATATATATTGTTTTTTTTGTAGGTTGTTACTTGTGGCAGTATCCCTCTTGAAACTTCTTTTCAGCAGATACCACGATGTGTATATGCTTCTACAGAATTGCACGAATATAAAGGTTGTGGTGGGAAATCTGCACATCCTAGACAGCGTTGCTTTTCATGGGGACGCAGGCATTCGGAGGTTAGTTTGCATATCAACTATTTGAGTTATTCTGGATTTGGTCATAGTACTCAGTATCAATTGGTATCAGCAGTCTCTGGATGCTATTTCAATTTTCAAGTACAATACTTATTCTTGCATAACAGTGGCGTAATATAGTTAAAATGTTGGTACTTGTATTATGCATCCTTATCAGAAGTTCATACAAATGCTTCCAAGAGGTTGCCATAGTGTTATAATTGTATGGCCGGAAAGAAACAAAATATGTTATGAAGGACAAGGAAGGGATATCTCTGGGATTAAAATTAACTTTCCACATAATTTGTACTTCTGGTGTAAGAACAACATATTGGAAAATGTAGAACAATGCTTGGATTTTATGGAGATGCTAGGGAGGAATTTGTGATAGTCTGTTCTTGAGCCTTCCTTCTTGTACTTTTGTACCATCTTGGTACTTTATTTTATGAAACCTTTACCCTATCTCGAAAAATAAAAGGTTTTTTATATGGGAACTTGAAGGTATTAAAGCTTCAACTAGCTGACAGTTTGGAATTCAGGGCACATAAGGCCATGGACTATCTATGTTCAAGGTTGAAATGTGCGATTTCAAAGGGTCAAAGGGTCTTTAACCAGCCTCATATGCCAACTTCTAGGCTTAAGTTCTGGAAAATTTCTAGGCTTCTACTGGTCAGAAGTTGCTATAGCTAATAGCCCTGTTACGGTTTTGGATACTTCTAATTTTCTGATACACTAATTCTGTACTATTCAACTCGTAAGTGGTCGTAACAAGTGGTGACAATTGATACTTGCCCCTTATTATGTAGTGCTCATGACTCCAAAGATTATGTCTAATGAGAAACTTATATATGTTGCTGACTTCTGTATGTCTTGTGGTAACAGAAACATGTTGCTGATTTCTATATATCAGACTTTCAGACTGGATTAAGAGCACTGGTGAAGGCCGGTTATGGAGCAAAGGTGGCGCCGTTCGTAAAACCAATAACAGTTGTTGATATAACAAAGAGTAACAGGGAGTTATCTCCCAACTTCCTAAGATGGCTTGCTGATCGGAGCCTCTCAAGTGACGACCGTGTAATGCGACTGAAAGAAGGGTAAGCTGAGTTCATAGCTGAGTTCATTCTGTGATTCGTGTACTTCTGTGCTTCTGTTACTCAAACTAAGGTGCTTTATGGTGGTTTCAAAATTACAGTTACATCAAAGAAGGGAGCACCGTTACTGTCATGGGCATTGTAAGGCGCCAGGAGAATGTGCTAATGATTGTTCCACCAGCCGAGCCTATTTCAACTGGCTGTCAATGGACCCGTTGTCTCCTTCCAACCTATGTAGAAGGTCTCATCTTGACCTGTGATGACATTCAGAACGCCGATGTAATTCCTGTATAGGTTTGATCGTATAATACCAATTTTGATTACCCTATGAGTTATGGCGTCGCTATGCCAGCAAAGCTGCCTTGTTTGGTTCCTATGCAAAAATTCAAGTGTATGTAAGATTGCATAGCAGAACAGAAGCAGGCAAAACTGATATCTTTGATGTCTGAAGTTGGTAATACTATGTATTTCGATGTTGGTGGGAGATAGTAAATACCACGTGTAATTAGTCGAGGTGTGTGCAAGCTGATCTGGACATTACTGTTATCCGGAAAAAGGCCTTCCTACCTTGAGCAGCTATGCGTGTTGTATCCTGTAGATTTTATATCTAGTTTGGTTTTTAGCTGCAATATGTATATTAACTGTTATGTTTATATATAAGTTTATAGCTTACTTTAGCTTTTCATTTCATGTGAACGTTTGGCTAAGCGTGTTGTAACGTTTGAACGAAAAAGACAGTAAAAGTAAATATACAACTAATTATTCATTCTTTAAAAGGAGAAAAGGAAAAAGAAAGAAGAAGTTGACAAGCTGGTTCTAATTTATCCACTATAACAATGAGGTGATAAATATTTTTTGTTCCATTAAAGTATATGAATTTTGTTGATTATAGTAACAATAAACTAATTAATAATATATAAAGTTTATTGATTTTACTTTTGGAGTAGGTAATTTCAAATTTTCAATTGATTTAATGTGACAAAAATTTTTAGTTACTTTACTTTAACGTGGACAGCCTTAAGTAGTACCCACGTGTCCAGTTGGTTAGGAATTGATTTCGGATTCCATTAATTTAAATGATAATCGTATCACACATTTTTCTTTTTGTATTTTCTTTCTGCTATTTTTCTTAGCTTTGTACTACATTTTATATTGTTATAACAAGTAAAATAATTTTTGACAAGATAACAATAAACAAAACTGATATTTCTGACAATTCTTAGAAGCGCGAAATGGCTGGGCTCCTGCCTCCTTAACTGAATAACTGAATCAAGATTCCATTCATTCCCCTGTGAACTTTACAAACACACACACACACACTCTCACTCACTCTCTCTCTCTCTCTCACACACACACACACAGAGCTTACAAGAAAGGGAGATTAAATTTTCAAGACTCGTTCAAGGGAGCTAAGATAAGGGGAAAAAAATGAGAAGGGGTAGAAGAAAAGATCAAGATTTCTTGATTTTGTGTATTGTTGGATTATTTGCATTTATGGGAATGTTAACAAGGTGTTGGGGGAGTGTAGGAGTGAACTGGGGTACAATGGCAACTCAACAGTTACCACCAAAGAGTGTGGTGAAAATGTTGAAAGACAATGGATTTGATAAAGTGAAACTGTTTGAGGCAGATGATAATATTTTGAATGCTTTAGTTGGTACTGATATTCAAGTCATGCTTGCAATTCCTAACTACATGTTACATGATATGAGTGCTGACCCTTTAATGGCTGCTGCTTGGGTCCAAGAAAATGTCTCTGCTTATGCTTACACTGGTGGTGTCAACATCAGGTTCAAAAGTTTCACTTCATAGCCTCCTAGTTTCTTTAATTTTATCTTTACTAAAAATCATTGAAAAAGAAATGCATTAGTTTAATACTAGACGACATAATTATCATTATTTACCTAAACGACATCATTATCTACCTAAACGACATAATTATCAAGTACCTGTGCTGGTGGGAGTTTGCAGGTACCTAATGGAATAGTCGAGATGTGCGCAAGCTGGCACGGAAAGCATCATCATAAGAAATGCAGTAGTTAAATACTAGGTGATTTCTTCCCATCTGCCTAAACGGCATAATTATTCAGTACCTGTATTGGTGGGAGGTAGCAGGTACCTGATGGAATAGTCGAGGTGCGTGCGAGCTGGCCTGATAGCATCATCAAAAGAAATGCACTAATTAAATAGTTTGTAGAGTTTTGTGCTATTTATTCCCAAGAATTTCAATTAAAATGTCTTCTGTCCCAAAAATCATAGCTCGAGCAATTTTAGTCTTATTTTTATTTGGTATGATGACGATATGATTTACAGCTTAAATGGAGAAACATGATCGCTGATGATTCATATAGCCGACCCCAACTTATTTGGGACTGAGGCATTATTGTCGTGGTATATAGGGAGACCAGGAAAGGAAGGGAATAGGGACAATATAAGAATTGAATCCACATCTGTTATGCTTGGAACATCCACTAGTCCTCGGTTGTTCAAGTAATTTCCTTTGTTTTATCAGAATATATGCACATGTAAAATAGGAGGATTTCTTGAGAGTTGCTTTTAAATTTTTAAGTAGCTTTTCTCAGTTTCAATTCTCAAATGAATGTAGGTATGTGGCAGTAGGAAATGAGCCATTTCTCCGAACATACAACGGAACATATCTGCCGTACATATTACCAGCTCTGAAAAACATTCAAGAAGCCATCAACAAAGCAGGATTAGGGTCAGAGGTGAAAGCAACTATTCCCTTCAATGCTGACATTTACTACTCCCCCGAGTCAACTCCAGTTCCTTCTGCTGGCGATTTCAGGCCAGAAGTACGCGATTTAACCATTCAGATTGTCCAATATTTGTATTCAAATGATGCCCCTTTCGTTGTTAATATCTATCCTTACCTTAGTCTCTATGGAAACATCTACTTTCCATTAGACTTTGCCTTCTTTGATGGCTCAAACAAGCCTGTTAGGGATGGCGATTATGTTTACACTAACGTGTTTGATGCCAATTTCGATACTCTTGTCTGGTCATTGAAAAAAGCTGGTTTTCCTGAAGTGAAAATCGTAGTTGGAGAAGTAGGGTGGCCAACAGATGGAGATAAAAATGCCAATATCGAAAATGCTATGAGATTTAACCAAGGATTGATTCAACATTGTTTAAGTGGACAAGGAACACCAGCTCGGAAGGGCAAAATACAGGTATATTTATTCAGCCTTATTGATGAGAACGCTAAAAGCATTGCACCAGGTGACTTTGAAAGGCATTGGGGAATCTTTGAGTTCGATGGAAAGCCAAAATACGAGATAGATTTATCCGGGAAGATGCAGAAAGATAAAGGGTTGGTTGCAGTAGAAGGTGTAAACTATATGAACAAAAGGTGGTGTGTATTAAAACCAGACGGGGTAGATAATGCAGAAGAGGACTTGCCAAAAAATATTGATTACGCGTGCAGTCTTTCAGATTGCACTGCTTTGGGGTATGGTTCTTCCTGTAACCATCTTAGCGCGAAAGGGAATGCTTCCTATGCTTTTAACATGTATTATCAGTTCAAGAATCAGAATAGTTGGGACTGTGATTTCGATGGCTTGGCTGTCGTGACTAACGACGATCCATCTGACGATAAGTGCCATTTCCCCGTGATGATTTCTGTTGGTCATTCAATGGTGCTGCTGTTGCAGAAGAGATTACTATTTATCATACTTCTTGAGGGATGTTTAGTATTCTTGCTGCTTGTTTCCTAGAGAAAGTCACTCTGAATCCAGTGCTGCTAATGATTTGCCACTTATGTGTATTATATTGACAGCTGACATGATAGAACAAGGTTTAGTAGATTATTATAGGTGAAAACCAGTTCAGCATTGGATTTGTAAAGCCATCTGCAGATTTTATTTTGATACACTTCTTCCTAGGATTAGTACAAGCTTTGTTCAATTTAGCTAAAGTTGAGTAAGCATAATTCTAGTTCTAATTGTGAATTCTATTTTATAAACAGCTTTTCTGGTGCTGTCTTGGTTTACTGCTCGACGAATATAATGTTGTCTTTGCTGGTTTCTTATACTGGTTAAGTGCTGTTTTGACGTTGGAATTTGCTGCTGTTGCTGTAATTTGCTGCTGGTGTTGTTTTTCTGGTTTCTAAAGCTGGTTTAACATATGAAAATATATTCCCCTTTTAACCGTTTACAACATGTTTGTGTTGTGACTAACCAAATATCGGTACTCAACATGTGAAGAAGCCTGGAAACCTCATTCTAGCAATTGATACCATGTTGTAAGTTATCCGTTATCAGTACTGGAAATCACATCCTAGCAAATCATACATGAATTTAACTTCTCAGTATTGACAGTTGAAAAAAGATTTTTCCACTATCAGGTCACCTAAAAGATAATTACAAGTAGCTGTCTTTAAAAAGTGAGATCAATCACCTAGAAATAAGGCAAGTTATCTACTACACAGGTGAATATATATAGATAATGTAAAAAATCTTTACACCATCAGTGTATATAAGCTAAAACGTCGATACACTGTATCTGCTAAAGAAACCAGTAAGAAGGAAAATGTATTATTAGCTCGCATTTTTGCTCTTAAAAGACACTAGAAAAAAGGAAAGAAGCACGAGGAAGGATTCTTAACATTAATAATGTCCTCTTATGGAGAAGTGACGAGATTTAAATTATAGGGAGGAACTGTAACAAAGATGCTACAGTCTGGAATTCATTCCACCAGCAACTACAAGAGTTTCTCCTGTTACATAAGCAGCATCGTCTGAAGCCAGATAGGCAGTAGCCGCGGCCATGTCTTGTGTTGTTCCGAGCCTATTGAGTAACGTCTTAGCCTCAAGTTCTCTCCTCTGAAGACAATCAGCATCCAGAGTTAATAAACTGTGAACTTGATCAAAATTTTGACTGACGACAGATCGAGATCTAAAATTATGAGAACTTACCACATTAGCATTTCCCGTGATAAATTCAGCAAAATGTGTGGGTACAAAACCTGGTGCTACACAGTTCACACGAGTATTTGGAGCCATTTCAGCGGCGAGAGCCTGAAAATCCACAAATTAAAAGGAAACTAATAGGAAATCGATAATTTGCACCATATGACCTTTTACGAGGCCACTCTTTAAATTTTGTCCTCGTTAGCCCAGTGGACTAAATTTCGTCTTCAAAAGTAGTTGAATGAAGTTTTCTTCTTACGCTAATGGGGACATAATTTAAATAATTCCCGAAGAAAAGGCCATTTGTGCAAATGCCCCAATACGATGTGGTTACTTGATATGCCAATAATGCCAAAATAAGTACCTTGGTCAATCCGAGAAGGGCTGTTTTTGTTACTCCATACATTCCCATGGCAGCTGGTGGTGTATAACCAGCAATTGAGGAAATTATAACAACTGAGGAACCCTTCTGCAGGTAAGGAGCTGCATCCTGTAAGTGGTTAAAAGAGTAAAATATTATGCGCCGTGCCAAGAACAATTAAAAGTAATATTGGGACAATGGAATCCAGAAAAAATTGAAACAAGTGATAAAAAGAAAATATTAGCATCTGCTAACGTTCTCAATTAAATTTTATAGAGTATGCAAATCAGACAATTTTCTATTGAATTTATTCATATCAAATGACTTACTTGAAGTAATAATATTGCGGCTTTCACATTGATGTCCCACAACTTGTCAAGGACTGGTTCCTTAATTTCCAATATCGCATCCACCGTGGGATTTACAGCAGCATTTGACACAATGACATCTAATTTCCCATATTTCTGGAAGTGAGAAATTTCAATTAGAAAATTGAACTAACCACAGAATTCTTCATTCATCTTTCACACGTTGAAAGTAGACAAAATTATTACCTCAAAAGGTTGAAATCGTTAAAGAAAAAAAACGACATTTTAAGGAACAGTTTTGACCTCCAAGAGAATAGACACACACTCAGTTATGAATAACAAAGATTTGTGAGCAATCAAGAATCCAAATCCCTGCTGAATGGAAACTATGGTAAAAATAATTGAAGGGGTCGAGTATCAATAAGATGAAGAACAGAGAAAAGTTTCATGACTGAAGTCTCTTAGGAGTCAGGTTCAATCTGTACGATCATAAATCTACCTTAATTTGACACTAACACATAATATACCAAGAACCTGGGACAAATGTAACTGGTAAAGTTGCTGCCATGTGACCAGGAAGTCACGGGTTCGAGCCGTAGAAACATCCTCTTGCGGAAATGCAGAGTAGGGCTGCGTACAATAGACCCTAGTGGTCCGGCCCTTCTCCAGACCCTGCACATAGCGGGAACTTAGTGCACCGAGCTGCCCTTTTTAGCCTTGAACAGATGTGATGTACATGACTAGATGACCGACCCACAAATTTCTGTGAGGATTCAGACTGTCCAATTAAGTACTATAGCGTGACCCTATATCCATTGCATTAAGAGATCTATTGGTGCCTTGTCCAATAGTTAAAAGATTACAATGAGGTAAAAATGCATTTATCATGCTACCTGGAAATTACTCGTTAATAGACTATTAATCCACCGTGTTCATATTTATTACTCTTAGTTCTTCTCTCCAGAATTTATAGAGAATGCAAATACCTATTAAGCTCCTGGCACTGAAATCAAATTTAACATCTTCACAAAGTCTAAATCGATGTCCAATATACTTCACAAATTTCTTATCTAAATGATTCCTTAAGTGGCTCCATCTCTAGCTGCAGAGGAGAGCATTTTAAGAAGAGTAAACAACAACCACTCTAATATGATGAAATGGTTAGACTCCCCTACGAACCTCGTGCGTGAAGAGCAGTTGAGGAAAAGCATCTCCAGGTATACAAGCAAAAGTGGGTGCAAACCTTGGAAAGCTAGCACGGACAGAAAACACGAAGTGATTTCTGATCATCTACCTAAACCTTGGTGGGCAGAATTACCAGGTATCTATGTACCTATGCAATATCTATGCTGGTGAGAGAGATAGCACGTACCTGGTGGAATAGTCGAGGTGTGCGTAGGCTGGCCCACACACTAATGTTATTAAAAAAGTATGCTCACACTAGGAAAGGATTACAAGCTAACTAGTTTCTTTCACCAGCAAATTTAGCCAGTGAAGAATTCAAGCACCAATTCTGAGAGTTCATTAGTATCTTGTAGATATGTACCATATGTTTGCACTCAAACTTCTGAATTTGATTGATTGAACAAGTGATAAATACACTAGTGGGATACCTGAATGGTCTTGTCGACCAAATTCTTCCTTTGTTGTGCATTGGACACATGACATACTACTCCAAAAACTTCAATTCCTCGATCACGGAGTTTTTGTACTGCTTCATCAACATTTTTCTGTAAAATGAACAGATTAAAAGAACCCTCAAGTCAAAACACCAAATGCACAAAGAAGCAACCAAACTATATATAGTTCAAAACTTACAACAAGCAAATAAAATCCACTCTAAGCAAAATTGAAGACTCAGCAAACCATGTTAGTATTTTACACTAATATCGACGTATGAAATTCTTGAAAGATTCAATTTTTTCAATAAATACCCATCAAATATGCAACCAAAGACATAAAAAGCACCAAATTTTGGCCAAATTAGAAACACCCAAATGAAGATTTCACATAAACTTGACAAGAAATGATGAAATATTTCAACAAAGATCTGAAATAATCAAACACCCGTTTTAGAATATCTACTTTAACACAGAAAAAGGTTCAAACTTTGTCCAATTAGAATCATCCAATTAAAGAATTAAAGGACAAATTTACTGGTAATGTTAATTTCTATTTTGCTGTTTAACCATCGAGTATACTGGCTGACTAATCGGGATTCGTGCCACATAGGACCTATTAAAGAGGACCCATTAAAGGGGAGATGCTCCCAGGAATTTCGCCATTTCATAGCTCGAACAGAGACATCTAGTTAAGGGTTCCGAGGGAAATAATTGAAACATCAAACAGTAAATTAAGTCAAATAATGAAAACACAATTTTAGAAAATTCAATCAAATACAGAAAAAATCATCAAACTTTGGCCAAACTAGACAGACTCATTAGAAGAATTCACTGAAACTTGACAAGAAATTATGAAATACATTAACAAAGAATTATCTGAAAGATTAAATAAAACAAAAAATTAAAAAAAAAATTTCTTCAAAGAGACAAACCTGTTTTCTGGAGGAGATAACAACAGAAGCACCTTCTAAACCAAGCCGCTCAGCTATGCTAAAGCCTATACCCTGTGTAGAAGCAGTTACAATTGCCACTTTTCCTTGAAATCTTTTCCCAAATTTCTCCATTGCTGACTAATAAGCTCAAACACTTTAAAAATATATATTAAAGAGAAAAAGGGGTACTGATATTCTTATTGGAGTTTAGAATTGCAATAGTTTAATACTTCTGAATTATTGGTTAAGGGACTCTTTTTATTCGGATTCGGATCTTTGGACGTAGAAGATTATGAAATTTTTTGTATTTTTACTATGGGAATGAGTTTAATATATTTTAAGGTCGGGTTATTGATGTGAGGTGGATTCAGAAAAGGGGTAGTTTTAGTTATAATATCGAAACGATTCGTGTTTTGTCTGTGTATTAAAGTAGCTGATAAATTCAAAGAAACAAAAAAGGGTAGCTGATAAGTTCAATGAATTAAGAAATATTTTACAAAAATTAATAGTTGGGAAATTTTAAATATAAAAAAAAACTAAAACAAGAGAATTTATGGATTAGGAAAAGGAATTGATAAAAGTGAAAAAAATTGTTAGGAAATTGATAAAAGTGAATAAAATCATTTTTTAATCTTTGCATATAGCTAAATAATAATTAAAAAAAAAAAAAAAAGTGGCACGTGTGTAAGCAAAATTTATTTAAGTCCTCAAATTTCTTGCCTACTTTGTTTCTTGTCTTGGAATTCTAATTTTTTTTCATGGTGAAGATTTTTCCAAACGATAAAACAGAGAAGAAAAATAAGAGATAAAGAGAGTCTAGTTTGGATCAATGTTGCCTAAGTGGCCCTTGCAAATGATAATTTGTTGGCATAATCTAACTAATTTGAATTCGCGCCAGATGAATTTTAATTTAAATGATTAAGCATATTTTTTGAAAATGGAAGGGGTTCTACTCAATAGAGAACCCGCATATGAAAAAAACGCTTATTTCTCAACACTAGTTATATAAGAGTTTTCAAAGAAACTATGATGTTGTAGGTCAATTCATTCAATGCTAAATGTTTTTAAACCGGTATATATTTATAGATTGTCTTAGTTTGATTTGATACAAACTTCAATAATTTTTTTATTTGAGATATGTGATCTTAAATAAACCATAACTTTTACATATCTGTAAAAAATTTAAAATTTGTGGTATGAGACCTACCATATTATGTGTGGGGCTATAAATACTTCTTATTAAGAAAATATTAAAATATATCAATCTTTTTCAAACATATTACTAGAAAATAATGTGAATCTTTTTGAAACAGATGGAATATATTATATATAAATTATACGTATATTATATATTTTCGCCAATTAATTCAAAACATTATGCTAACAACATATTAATAGTTAGCCTTGTATTCTGCTATTGATACTCTATATTGTTATATATTTTTCTTATTATCTTGCTATTGTTATTGTTTTTTTTTTGAGCTGGGAGTTTATCATAAATAACTTTTCTATTAGGAATAAGTTTTGCGTACACACTATCCTTTCCAGACTTACACTCATAAGATTATACTTAGAAATAAGTTTTACGTACACACTATTCTTTCCGAACTTACACTCATGAGATTATACTGAGTTTATTATAGTTGTGTTAATATGCTAACAGCATGTGACTTGTATGTCATTTTATACACACACACTGTCCTTTGTCGTCCAATCTAAGTAGGCACTCTCTCTTTCCTTATTTCCTTCTTCCTCCATTATTGCTTCCTAAAACCCTAAAGAATGGAACATCCCTTCTTCATCAATAGCTCGCCGCCCACAAACCCATCTGAAGCATTAAGGTGGCTATCAATCGCCGAAAAACTCCTCACAAATCGTGACCTAGTCGGCAGCAAATCATTTGCGACCCGTGCCCGTGAATCCGACCCGACATTAGCACACGCTACCGACCAAATACTCGGGATCATTGACACCTTAATCGCCGGCGACAAACGGATTAACAACCACTACTTTGACTACTACTCTATCCTCCAAATCCCTCCTAATCAAACCCAAGATTTCGAATTCATCGCCGATCAGTATCGCCGATTTGCTCTTCTTCTGAACCCTCAGAACAACAATTTTCCGTTTTCAGATCAGGCTTTTCGCCTTGTTGTTGATGCATTTTCCGTTCTTTCTAACCCCCTGAGGAAAAGTATGTATGATAAAGAGCTTGGTTTCTTCGTTAATCTTTACCCAGTTGCTTCTACACCTACCCCTGTGAGTTTCGTGCAACATAGTGGGTATTCTGAAATACCTGGTTCGACTGCAGACCAAGTGTTTGTGAATTTGCCTAGTCAAGATCAAAGGTCACATGCTGCTGGAGTAAGAGACCCACAAGCTGGATTTTCTATGCCAGTCACATTTCTGAATCGTGAACAAGAATCTGTGACTTCTATGGCAAGCTCGGGTACAGAGCAACAACATCAGCTGCAACAACCTGGAACATTTCTGAGACAACAGACACAACCAGTGAGCTCTGTTTCATTTTCAAACACTGATGTACAACCTGTGACATTCTTCAATTTAAACCAACCACAGCCGGTAACTTCCGAGAGAAGCTTAAATAGAGAAAACACACCATTTACCAATGGGTTGAGCTCGACCCGAGGGCGAGAGCCAGTGGTTTCTGTTGAGCAGCATGGTAATCAACAGCCCCCTGATAGAAATGAGAATGTGGTAACTTCCGAGAGAAACTTAAATAGAGAAAACACACCATTTGGCAACGGGTTGAGCTCCACCCGAGGGCGAGAGCCGGTGGTTTGTGTAGAGCAGCGTGGTAATCAACAGCCCCCCGATAGAAATGAGAATATGGTGGGGAACAATGAAAGCAGGTCTGCTAATACTAGTGATAATGTGAGTAATGTGAAGGAGAAAGGAGGGAATGCAGATGATGCATCGAATAAGATACCGAGCTTCTGGACTGCATGTCCTTATTGTTATGTTATGTATGAGTACCCTTTGGTTTATGTTGATTGTACATTTTCGTGTCGAAATTGTAAAAGGGCTTTTCAAGCTGTGAGAATTGCGTCCCCTCCACCAATTATTGATGGAAAAGAAGCTTATTTCTGTAGTTGGGGATTTATGCCTTTAGGATTTTCCCTGGAGAATTTTAAGAAAGGTGGAAATAATGTTTCGAGCTGGTCTCCGTTTTCGCCCATGTTTACTTGTCCTGAGCTGGGGGGAATCTGAATAATCATGTTGCTAGAGAAAAGAATGATGATGATGTTGTGTTTGTTGAGATATGGGAGGCCCTTTCTGGAAATACTACTCTTAAGGTAAATTCTTGAGGAAGTTCACCAAGAGGATGAGAAGAAGCAAGAGAGAATCAAGCCCTTCATTTCCAAATTTACCTGGCCATTCTTTTATCATGATGATATCCTTGTAGTAATTTTCTTATGAAGTAAACTTTGTGATTTGCGTAGATGATGAAACTAATTTGTAACTTGATTTTGCAAACTAATCTGTAACTTGATTCTGCTGAACTTGATACAATTTGCTTCAAAGAACAACAACAACAACAACATACTCGCGAGTGGGGTTTGTCTCATAAGAAGCAGATAAGTTGTTTTCGGAAAACCGCAAAGTTGCTTCAAAGAAAAAATAAAAAATAAATGAAGGATGGATAGTAAGGCTGGCTACAGGTCCGGTCCGGTCACGGACCGGATTTTTTTTCCGGTCCGGTCCGGTCCGGTACCATTACTGCGCCCAAAACCGGACCTAACCGGTCCCAATCGGTCCGGCCTTACCGGCTAAAAACCATTGGACCGGCTCGTGACCGGTACCGGTGGCCGGCCTACCGGTCCGATCCGGTCCGATCTCCGGTTTATTCTATTTTTTTTTGATTTTTTTTTTAATAATTAGTTAATTACCATTTGACTCATTTATTTAACTTTATAAATAATTGAAAATTATGTTTCAAATCCGAATTTTAGAATTAAAGAAGTTACTATATAATATTCTTATAAGTTTTTGGAAATATAACTTATAATTAGAAATATAACTTATTCAAAGTTAGTAAAATTATAAATTTTTTAGTAGTGTAGTAGAAGGAAATTATAAGTTTTTGAAAATATAACTTATAATTAGAATTAAAGAAGTTACTATATAATGTTCTTACAAAGTTTCAATTAGTTTCAAACTTTATAATATTTGATTCAAATTTCAAACCTTTAAATATATTCAAAGTTAGTAATATTATAATTTTTGTAGTAGTGTAGTAGAAGGAAATTATAAGTTTTGAAAAATATAACTTATAATT